>JAOEHI010000002.1:5346251-5356898 GCA_025447815.1 Percopsis transmontana | reverse complement strand
TCCCTGACCACCGGTGTCCACCACGGTGTCCTAGGGTTACCGCCCCTTGAGGCACCCAAGACCCTGAGACCACAGCTTCCCGCCGCAGCTTCAGCAATGGAGGTTTTGAACATTGCCCACTCGGGTTCAATGCCCCACACCTCCACAGGGATGCAGGAAAAGCTCTGCCGGAGGTGTGAGTTTAAAGTCTGTCGGACAGGGGCCTCCTCCAGGCGTTCCCAGTTCACCCGCACTACCCGTTTGGGCTTACCCGGTGTGTCTGGATTCTTCCCCCACCCCCTGACCCAACTCACCACCAGATGGTGATCAGTTGACAGCTCAGCCCCTCTCTTCCCCCGAGTGTCCAAAACATGCAGCCTCAGATCAGAGGATACGATTACAAAATCGATCATCGACCTTTGGCCTAGGGGGCTCTGGTACCAGGTACACTTATGAGCATCCCTGTGTTCGATCCCACATCCCATGGTGTTGGTTATAGACAATCCATGACTAGCACAGAAGTCTAACAACAAACAACCGTTTAGGTTTAGATCAGGAAGGCCATACCTCCCAATCATGCCTCTCCAGGTGTCTCCATCATTACCCACGTGCGCGTTGAAGTCTCCCAGCAGAACAATGGAGTCCCCTACTGGAGCCCCATACAGGACTCCATTCAGGGTCTCCAAGAAGGCAGAATACTCCGAGCTCCTGTTTGGTGCATATGCACAAACAACACTCAAGAGTTTTCCCCCAAACAAAAATCCAGAAAATCACATTGTATGATTTTTAAATAATTGATTTGCATTTTATTGCATGACATAAGTATTTCATACATCAGAATGCTGCAGGATTTTAATTCATGACGGCGTAGTGTGTTACTAATGGTTTTCTTTGAGACTGTGGTTTAAGCTCTCTTCAGGTCATTGACCAGGTCCTGCTGTGTCGTTCTGGGCTAATCCCTCACCCTCCTCATGATCATTGATGCCCCACGAGGTGAGATCTTGCATGGAGCCCCAGACCGAGGGAGATTGACTGTCATTTTGAACTTCTTCCATTAGCCTGGTGCTAACCACACCCAATAGAGCAGCAGCATTGTTGTGCAGCCACCCTGCTGGGTGCTGGACCTCGTAGTCCTAAATCTGCAGGGTCTCAATCCATCTGGCCAGGTTCTTTGAATCTGAGCAGCCAGGTTAGTGAAGCATGGTCGGTCCACAGTAGTTAGGGCCAGCCATAGAGATAGGGCTGGAAGCGCCAGGGACAGAGCCAACAGCTTGCATCGAGTCAAACAATAATAATCGGGTTAACTTAGGGAATGGCTGTACTAGGCCACTACGCTCTCCACTCCGTCCCTCTCCTGTGACAGGACTGCCCCCACACCCACGTTACTGGCATGAGTGTCCACAATAAAGAGACCCACAGGGTCAGGGAGGGCTGGATGGATGTGTTGGTCAGTGCGGCACAGAGCTGGGCGAAGGCGGCTGCACAGTTGTCATCACTGTCAAAGAGTCGTCCCTGGGCTGGCTATAGTGGCAAACTGCTGGACGAACGACTGGTAGTAGGACACGAGCCCTAGGAAGCTGTGCACCTTGCTGACATTTTGGGGGGGCAGCCCATTTTTGACTGCCTCCACCTAGGTATCGTCTGTGGACACACAATCTCTTCCCACCACATGACCCAAGATCTTGGTCTCCCGCCGCAGGAGACTGCATTTCTTGCAGTGGAGGCATAGGCCCGCCTCCCGAATGGCACTGAGGTTTTCAAGGGCCAGCTCGAGCGGTTCTCACTAGCGGGAACCAGCAAGCATGTAACTGCCCTGGCTCAATTTAAAATTGCACACAATGACTGAATTAAATAAATCGTTCATGAACACAAAATATCTAGAGGTACAGAACTACGACTACATCAAAACTTTTTTTACAAATTCAAATAATTTTGATGTAAAATAAAACAGAACAGAAAAGGCCTAGATGAGGATGATGTTCAACTTACTCCGGACAGTTTAAAGCATTCTGAACAAGTTAACACCTCAAACGTTTTATTCATAGCCATCGGTGTCGCCGTTTCAACCTGGTTGTAGTCTGACTCCCCCTACTGTTTGATGATGGTAGGGAGAGGGAGCTTGAGGTGGTGGGAGCAATGTAGTCCACATCGGATCCCTAGTAACAAGTACTTGTGCACCAAGCCCCCAGGGGCGGAGAGCGAGGCTTGCTCCCTGTCTGGTATGGTGGCCAATGCTGGTACTACAGTCATATGCTGTAGTAAAAATTTTCCCAAAATACCTATTCCCCATTGAAGGCCGTTAGAAAACACACACCTCTAAAATTATTATAAACATTCCTTGAATGTGGCACACGTTAAAAAACAAGGCACGATCATGGATTCACGGACGGTAGGCACAGAAGACACTGTGCTGGTCCTGCAAGACTCAACGAGATGAGAAAGTCGGGAGAAGCATTCTCCGTCGTATGCGCTGGCTTAGCAGGTTTCACTGAAATTAATGGCTGTCACTTCTACACGCCTTATCCAGTTCTTATCCCTGATGTCCATTGCCTATAGCTGGGGAAGCAGGAGAATTGGGGCGTCGCTCATGCTCATCAACCTCTGCGCTGGGCCAGGTTGACCACTGAGCCACATAGGATCAACAACACAAACAACCACAATTTGGTCATTAGTCAGATGCAGAAACAACTTACAATGGAGTACAATTAAAAGTATTAAGGAGGAGGTAGGCCAGGCATGACCTTTCAGCTAGGAGTTGACTACCCTAATTCCTTACCTATCCTGCCCACAAACAACAGAAACAGCGGATGGAGGTTGGCTCTTTACTTTACACTCTGGCAATGGCAGGTGAGGTTCACAATGCAGGCCAGTAGAGTGGAATTGGGAGATAGTGCAGTGAATGAGGCATATACGCTGGGAGAGACTGAAGAAAACCCGAAACAGCAGGGCTTGTGATAGGAGCAGCCCCCTTGTCCTCAGAACTATTAATGTATAGAGGTCAAGTATCAATACATAATTAATAAGACCTGTATTTCCTTTGAGCTTTATTTGTTTAGGTAAGTGAATGACTATTATTATTGTTAATGCAGTGTGAATGGACAGATAAACAATTAACAGCATCACCAGCATTAGAGAACTGCTTTAGTTGAGCAGCCTTGAGCTGAGCAGTAATGTGTTTAGCAGTATGCCAAAGACATCCATATAAATACTTTTAAAAGTGGTCTAGAACCAGACACCATAATAACCAAATTAAAATCATCTTCTCTCACTAGTATTCACCTTATTTTTTAATAGGGGTATAGCATTCTGCATTGTGAGTGGACGTCCTACCTCCTGAAGTCCTAAACATTCTACATAAAATGAAAAAGATATTAAACCACTTAGTTAGTAGTTAGTATTCGAGCAAGTCAAATCAAGTTTAGTTAAGCACAGGCTTACATGATCATTTAAAATGTCAATGCACACAAAAAATAGATATTGTGTGTAAGGATTTGTAGTCTACCATTTGTGAAGTCTTCAAAGCAAGTTAAATAAAACCCCAATAATAAAGTCCAGAAAGTGAAAGTAAGCTACTATGTAGGCTATATGACGAATGTACTCTATATGTTGGAGTTGGCAATAATGATTTACATAGTGCTGTTATATGTACGTAGCTATTATAATTATACACTATAATTTAACACTTCCTCGAATTAAACGTATAATCTCGCGATGAAAACCTCTTTTTGCAATTATATTACTCCGCGCTTATGCTGCCTTCACGTGCTATCGGAATTATGGGTAATACGAGCTGCCGACTTTGAAGTACCTAATAAACGCCCCCTTAAATCGTAATTTCGACAGGGAAATTAGGAGACCATTTTGATACCCGAGTTACCGAGTTGGGGTGACCTTCAACCTTTCAACATGGAAGCAGGTGAGAATGAACCTTGCGTCCGCCATTTTACATTTTGATCCTACAGCAAAGCACTTGAACATGACATACTCGTAATTCGGACTTCACAAGAGAGAAGGATATTCCGACAAGTACGCGAAGGCAGCATAAACCCTACAGAATATAATTATTATTACAATGTTCATTTAAAATGACATGTGTCTCATAAAGAATAAAACCCATCACATAAGAGTGATTTTACCTGAATTTTATCCACATGGATATTATGTTATCCCACGTTGTTTATAATACAGTGGTAAACCATTTTGTAAGAGCT
Organism: Percopsis transmontana; assembly: GCA_025447815.1. Lineage (NCBI taxonomy): Eukaryota > Metazoa > Chordata > Actinopteri > Percopsiformes > Percopsidae > Percopsis > Percopsis transmontana. The sequence goes on along the minus strand of JAOEHI010000002.1, from coordinate 5,352,708 downwards.
CTATGCAAAATGTGACGGGCAGACATTTAGGCTCCTCTCAGCCTGTAGGAATACATAGCTCAGCCGTCGCATGCGTGGAGCCAAAATGAGGTTTGTTGCACGGCGCGCGTTGAGTTTGGATGCGCATGTCGGCGGAAGGGTTTTTACTAACAGCGCACTAGAGTGAGTGATTTGGTAGCCGCCGCAGTAGGAGGAAGGACCGCGGTTCTACCCCTTGTAAATTTCGTTTTGGTTTGAAATTCAATTGGTGGCCCTTTCTGATAGCGATTAGTGATCAGAGTATTCACTAACGGTATTCTATGAGATATATTTCGTAGTATTACTCGTCTGACAGTGACATCAATCGCCATTTTAATCGCACGTTTTCCGTGACAGCAGCGCTAGCACAACAATGGCTCTGAAAAGAATTCACAAGGTAAGGAAGTCAGCGGCAAGGCCCGGTGATTCGCAACTTTGTTGCGGGATATTTACCAGTTGCGAACTTGGTACTTGTCGGTGGGATTACATATACACAAAGTGATTGCTAAATTGTTGGCTAAAAAGGTAACTTTAAGCCTACGGAACGTCAAGTGTGAAGAACGAGTGACGGCCGTGAAGGCAGCAATGCGGCGCTTGTCGCTGCGTTAACAGCAGAGCTAGCGCTGCTTCATCTGGGCTAGCCAAGTTAGGCTGACCCGTGCCCCTGCTTCTCTCCTTGTTGGCTCATTGGCTCAATTCTCATATATCGGAATTATAGTATAACCTTTTTTAGATTTAGGTGGTTATATTTCACAATAGCTAAATGGGAAGGAGGCAGCTGACGCTGTTAACTTTATTAGCTGGTGTTAGCATTATGTTAGCTGTGTCTGGCTATCCGTCAGGCTAACGTTAGGTGGTTAGCTTGTTCCAACCTTTTCGTAGTAAACTGGTTATCTCAGCGCCTGTGTGGTGTTTGGTAGCTAGTAATCTATTTAGATGTCCTATGTATATTTTCAATCGAATGGAACAGACAATTTAGCGACAGATAAAGTTACGTAGCTCCCTCCTTGATTTGACAGATAACACATAGCTAGCGTGAGCTGGTGTAAAAACGGGCCCCACGCGTCGTTGTCTCTCATGTCATTTTGCTGACAGCAAAGCCGAAGTACTAGTCTATGGTTTGTCTCATGATGGGTCTAATTAGTTATTTATTTTCCAACATTGTAGATATCAAAAATCGCCTTTATTTCTCTATGGAAAATTAGTACCATAACCCGTGTCAGAATGTGGCTGACAAGTCCGCATGAGGTCCCCCATGTCGGAAACCCATTCTATTGACAGTTCTTACATAGTTATTTTAGATAAATGGATCTGTTCGATTCAAGTAACGGGGAGCTGTATGTTCGCCCAGCTATCACATCGTCACCTTTTAAAGTTTCATATCCTCATGTCTGTTACTTGAGCTACCGTCTATGGAAATGCTGTTATGCAAAAGAGAGGTGATTCCAGAAATCAAAGCTTGGGTGGTTTAGTATTATAATAATTTCAGCAATTCTCAGAGAACTGGAGTCTGTCATGTTACTGTGACTGACATGTTTTAGTGTATTGGTCTTAACACTATATAAATGAGTGGTCCACTTTTTAGGGAGGAGTGTTTTGTTAGTTTGTGAAAAAGTGCATTTAGTGTATAGATCAAGGGATGGGATACACGTTTGAAATGTTTGTTTACATTTCCTCCTTTTTTTTTTTTTTACCTCAGGAATTGAATGACTTTGCACGGGACCCACCAGCCCAGTGTTCTGCAGGACCAGTAGGAGATGACAGTAAGTTTTCAGTCCAAACCCAACATGGCCTGGATCTCTTTGTAATTGTTGTGTTGATTTATTCTGTTGCCTGGATCAATTATAAACAAGGCAGTTTTAACAACTAACGTACATGCACGATTTTTACATTGTCACACTAATTGTATGATCAGTTGGTGCATCCATTTTCTTAATTCTTTGACATAGGGTGTTGATGGCCCTAGAGTATTTTTACAATGGTATTGTATTCACATATTATGTTTCAGGCAAGCACATTTTCAAGCCTACAACAAGACTTCTTGATATTGTAAGGAAAGTAAAGACTAGTGTTAGCTGTTGATACTGGAGAGACAGCGCCTTAACTCAGTTGAGGAAACAGTTTTTTTCTTTGTTGACCGAGTTGTTAGTGAAATACTTGGATGTTTTTCTCGTGAGGTGACTGGCTATGTGCCAGTTATATAAAAGGTGCCAGGAGAGTTTCTGTTTCACTTTTGTTAACATGGTGCACAGAATGGATTTGACTTTTAGCTGTATATGGATATAAAATACGGTGTGTATATCTACATCTATATCTCATATTTTTAAACCTTTTAGCAGTTTCTGTTCTGCATGAGCCAATCGGTAGATCAGAATGACAATGTATGTAGGAAAAAGGGTCTTTATGCCCAAATTACACTCTTAGCTTGGCCAAAAATGACAAGGAATTGAATTTGTCACCCTAGTTTGTATAGCCCCCTGCTTTTTAGCACTGTATACCAAAAAACGCTTATCAGTAGCACCTTCTTAACCTACCATATTAAAATCAAGATTAGCTCAAATATAATTATTATTTTTTTTTAACTTGCAATATTTATCAGATAACACCACATAAATCCATTATGTTTCTTCTGTCCACTTTTCATTGTTGCCGTATTCTGAATAACAGTGAAAATGTAGGTATTCCTGATCTGATATCAAACATAGTTATCGGGCTGATCGAGGCAGTTTTTAACGGATCGGTATTGGCAACTAGAGCCTGATCTATTTCAATGTTTTTCCATGATTGTGATGTTCCGTTACACACTACAGTAGGCCTGAGTAGCATAGCTTAAAACTACAAACTAACGAGATGTACACTGTGCGGAAATTCTTTAAATTGGAATTTGCAGCCCAACCGCTACCAGCAAAAGCGAAGCATAGTCAGACGAGGAAAGCACTGACTCGGCTTTCACTGGCGAGTGCCTTGAAAAGACGAGAGAAATTTAGTGGAGACAGCGATAAGGCGAGGAAAATAACAAAGAATTGAATTTCTCTCTTTGAGTGACCAGCCAATTTGGGTAGTAGAAAACGTAGGCTTTCGCTAGCTTATGGAGCCATGGTATGTCCTACCCTCCCGGCACTACATTGAAATGGCTATACTAGAACTTAATAACAAGGTTTGCAACCCCCTACGAGTCTGTAGCGGAAGTTTTAATGACGTGATGCAGAAGCGTTGAACGTTCCAAAAACCTTTTTTAATGAAACTTGTAGAAAAAGAGCACGATGAAAGCATGAGATAACAAACCCCCACACATCCTTCTTGACCACCTGGATACATTGCTACTGCTACTCAAGCTCTAAACAAGTTTTTACTTCAAAATAAAGGTTCAGATCATTAAATAATATACTGTAACAGTACATTAACATGTAAATGGATATTATTAAGATTATATCCAAGTCAATCATACTTAGACATTTCTATTAACTAATACAGTATATCTTACTATTATCAATTCTAATTGCTTATAAATTAATTCCATGTATTAACTATTTTAATTCACAACAGTTTGCTATCTAGTAAGAAAGTTTGATCTCAGTGCATTACAAAAGTAATGGTACAGTTATAGGCCTACTATATTTAAATATTTATTAACGGATCGGAATCGGCAGCTATAAATATTGAATGGATACCAAAAAAGTTGATAGGGACACCCTAGTGAAATGTGTCCGCATGTGCGGGCAGGATAGTCTAGTGGTCTAGGCGTTGGACTTCCAGCCGGAAGGTCGTGGGTTCAATCCCCAGAGGTGGCCTACCTGTAAGCATCCTTGATCAAGATGCCTATCTGCTCCATGTAATAGCAATGTAATTGTAAGTCGCTTTGGATAAAAGCGTCTGCTAAATGATCTAATTGTAAATCTAATTGTAAATTGGTTGAAATGAATGTTATATGAATGACAAACTCAAGGCACTTATGGGAGACATTCAACACTCAAACTAATGTGAAGCTTTATATTGACAAAATATTAACTGTATGTGCATGTTTCAGTTATATTATGTTAAGTGGGATTTTAAGGTGCTGTAGGTCCACACATACACTTTGAAGGAAAATACAGAATTTAAAATACCCTAATCCTAATTGGATAGATGCTAAATACTGAATAAATATGTACCAAAGTAAAATGAACTACTATTACCTTGGCTTAACCATGATGACAATTGCCACTAATTGCTAATGATTAGCTGATCGTGTTTTCAAAACACATTTATGGTTGCTGAAAACATTTGTCCGCATCCTTAGTTGATCCTTATGCTAGCGTATTTTACTCACATGTTCAAGAACTAGCAGCCGCAGACGAACGTGGTCTTCTTGGTGTTTCATAAGAAATATTTCCCTTTTTGTTTCAGTGTTTCACTGGCAAGCCACAATAATGGGACCTGTAAGTATTCACATAGTCAAAGCCTTGTTTAGTAGTGCTTCCTGTGTGACAATCATGTTTAAAAAAACACTCTGTTCTGCTTTATCACAACACCCCAAAGCAACCTAAACTGATTATCACTGTGTTACTGACATTTTGTATGTGTAAGTAGCTCAGATGACGACTCTTTCCCTACAGAATGACAGTCCTTATCAAGGAGGAGTATTCTTTTTGACCATACACTTCCCCACAGACTACCCCTTCAAACCGCCAAAGGTAAGCAATACACATACAGCAGACGTGCACTGCACCTAGTTTGAGGATGTGATGTAAGGTGCCATGCAACCGTGGCCTCTTAGTTCCCACAACCTGCCCCAGCTTCATGTCTTCCCCCACCACCAGCTTTCTGCTATCTCTTTAATCTCACTCCCACCTCCCCCTTTCTTTGTTCTATATCTTTAGGTTGCATTTACCACAAGAATCTACCACCCAAATATCAACAGCAACGGCAGCATTTGTCTTGACATCCTGCGATCACAGTGGTCTCCCGCTCTCACCATCTCCAAAGGTAAGCTGTGACATAGGTCTTTGTTCAGTTTGTAATGCTATGGCATCACTAGACACACAACTATATAAATTGATGGCCTAGAAAACAACAAAATGTCTAATGGCATGCAACCTCCTTTTTTTTTAGCATGGTGAGTAGCAAAAAAAACAAGCTGTTCTATCTGATACAGTCCTATATTATCTTTCCTATCTTGATAGACATGCCAGGTTTTATTTCCACTTGGTGCTAAATGCATTTTGCATGGAGGACACTGCACTACACTGTGCAATAATGAGAATTCTAATGAACCGTAAAACTTTCTGCATCAAAAAGCTATTTGAACCTATTCAATCTATTTCAAGCACAGTATATTTCTGTATCGCCTCCATTTCACAACATCACCCTGTATTTCTCTAAACTACTTCTCAATGTCTTTGATCTCATAATTACAGTTAGGATCTGTTCTGTTGATGATCTTATCAGGAGACTTGATTAGTTAATAAAATGTGTTTCGCTGACATTTGCATTGTCTGTCCTACCACCAGTTCTCCTGTCCATCTGCTCTCTGCTGTGTGACCCAAACCCGGACGACCCCTTAGTACCTGAGATCGCCCGCATCTACAAGACGGACAGGGAAAAGTAAGTTGTCTCACGGATGTACTGGCGCTAAAGCAGTCTGGATGATGACACAGGACTGGGGATTCATTTATCCCATGTTTCTGTCATGCTATGACTTGTAGCCACTGTCTTGAGATGGCCCCAAGCTAAGACATATTGATTGTGAATAAAATGTTCTCAGTATGTTCATGGGGTAAATATTAAACTGCAATCAGTTTTAATAAGATATCTTTATGGGCCAATAAAATAAGTGACTGAGTTTTGCTGTTCATACCGTTTAGTGCTGACAATAAATCTTAAATTGGAGGTGCAGGTGTTATTTTAAAACTTGGTTAGCTGGGTAAATCGATGAAGAAACAAACAAAAACAAAAATTCCAGTGCAGCGATTGCCTCAGCTAGGGTGACTAAATGCTAATGAGGCGAGGCATTAGTCTATGTAGTGGACAGTGTACAACGTCCTCTATGCTGTCACATACTGCAAGCTTTCAGTGTGGAACATCCCTCTGCTATTACATCTAACTCTGCTTCCATCCTGCCAAGCTATAGCACTGGAGCAGATGACGTTGCATCACAGGATGAGAGCAAAAACTAAGATGATGTGTTTCATTAAACTGAATGCACTTATGTACAGTAAATGTCCTAATTCATATTATAGAAAAATTAAATGTTGTTCCTATAATTCAAAGTCTAACTAGGGATGCTCATTTTGAAAATATCTTCTGACCGATAACCAACGCTTGTTAACCTATCATTAACTGACAACATTAAAATGTACTATTTAAAATGGACGAGTGTCTGAGTCACAGGGTTTGGAAGATGTATATGTGTATATATATATATATATATATATATATATATATATATATATATATATAT
>JAOEHI010000002.1:5314372-5326479 GCA_025447815.1 Percopsis transmontana | reverse complement strand
CATACACATACACATACACATACACACACACACTTTTTATTTTTTATATTTATATACACAGACACAGACACACACACACACACACACACACACACACACACACCACAGATAAAATATTTTTGAAAGATACAACATATTATCTCATATGGGTATGGTAAAGGGATTTTAGACCATATGTTAACACGGGATATGTTCATTGTGCATTGACCCCAACCCTTAATATGCCAGAATCCCATTCCCAACAGTGAAACAATGTCTTTAACACATTTAAAGAACCATTTTATAACTAAACACAACAGTAGCCTATACAGTCTGCAACAATGGACCCTTCCTTAAGTATGTGTGCAAATAGGTGTGCTGAAAGATCTGAACTCATCAATGGTCTGCGATGAGTTATAGAGCGCGCTTGGCTTTGACCGGAGGCTGTGATTAAGGCTGTGATTAATCTGGAACTCTAAATGGTCAATGAAATGAAACCAAGGAACTGAGCATATTTACCAGTCTGGAACAATTTATGGAAGTTTAGTTTTCTGTAATATTACAGATTAGTAAAGGCGGATAGCCACAACCTTTACAAAGTCACATACAGTATATGCAGCTGTTTAATTTCCATCATATACCTAACTAATCCCCTGTTGGACAGTTGAGACAAGCAAGACAAAGCAAGTACAGTTGTAGCCATCAAAACAATCCAACCTTTAAATTGCATGAGCTACGTGCAACAGTTTATGAGGGAGGATATCGTTACTTTAATGTACAGTTCCATCTCTTTACACCATTCACAAGCAATTGTCACCAATGGCTTTAAAGGTTATATAATATACCTATTTGAGATTTACTTGACAGCATTTGAAAAACAATAGCAATAGTAATAGACCATTGATACAGGATGGATTCATGACTGGGGACTCTAATGATGGCTACCACCGTAAAATATGCTCCATTAATCCCTCTTCAAATCAAAACAGCTTAGCGCACTGACGGCCACCAAGTCGAGCCACGGCCACAAATTGCAGCTCATGGCTCGGCCACTGGCACTTCAAAAAGAGAAAGAAAAATAAATAAAATAAAACCTGCCGACCATTTTGAATTTGAGTCCCCAACATGGACAACCGTGTAATGTGGGCACAACATGGCTTCTAGGTCACTCGAGTCTTAACTATGACACTGCAAAGCTCTCTGTGAACTCAGAAAATTAAAAATTGCAACTGATTGTACTATATTTTTGGGGGTGGAATTTCTTATAGGAATTGGACTTAAAAGTGCCTCTACAACCAACCAAGTTGGACCTTACCGAACGGCACGTTTTCCTGTCTTTGTGTGTGTGCGGCATCCACAATCCTAACTTCTAACAAATTGATTTAGGTTCTCTACATATTTTTACATTAGACAGAGCGAACAAGAGGAAATGGAGAAGTGTAATTCCAGTTCCAGTCTTGGCTTACTAACCGGAGTCATCGATACAGCCAGAACCCTCTGGGGGAGAAATGCTGTCTCACAACAAAATGTCCAGACTCACGATGAACTCAAGCTGAACTTACACTGAACTCAAATGTGCTTCACCGGGCACAGAGGAAACTAATAAAAAAAGGAGGAAGAAGGATTTTGACAATCCACACAAAAATATATTGATCTCTGCAAGAGAAAGACATTTCCTGTTCCTCTCTGGTGGGAAAATAGCCTAAAGAAGAGAGGATAGCAGGCCCTGTGTAAACTGCTGTCGGCGAGCCCTACAGTGTAGTGCCAGGCTTCATCAGGCCTTTCACCAACACTCAAACAAGTTCTGTGTGGCCTAGGTGGGACTTTTCAGAACATTCTTGTCTTCTGCCACAGGCACACCCAGTCATACACTTTGCAAAACAAGGATTTTATAGCACTTCTGATACCAAGTGCTTAGGGATTGCTAAATTAGCTTCCCTGTATAGCTAGCAGGCCTAGACTTTAGCTAGACGACTGTCCACATCATGCTGAGGCCTTAGCTATAAAGCTGAACTAGTATGAACTGTCCCTGTAATGCCAGCTAGGTGGCATACCGCGTTGACAAGGCCTGTGACTGTGTTTGGTTGTGTAAGCTTGTCTAATCCAGTCTGCTTTAAATAAAGCTCATCGGTGAACTAACCACTTGGGGCTTATTGATTGTTAACTAACGCTTCAATGAAAGATTTGAGGTTGATGAGGTCGAAGGGAGAGAATGGACTATGTGTCTTTAACATTAAGTGGGAGAATATTCCATACTTAGTTTTTAGACATGCCAGGCCTTTGGGTTAGTATAAAATGAACTAATGTGATCTTCATGGAAACAATACCCACAGTCCGTTGTTCTTCAGATTCGCAGTGGCAGATAGCCTGCGTTTCCACATCACATCAAACCTTAGTCATACCTTTCACCTGTCTGTGACCACCAAGCAGAGTAAAAGATGTGCCACAACACAATTTCCAGGATTCGGATTACAGGAAGCCTTGTGCACTTCTAGGCCCAATTGAAAATACTTGAGGGACCTCACAAGCACTCATTTAGCAGCAGGAGGCCTCAACAGGGAAGAGGTGTATTTGTATACTGTATGTATGTGTGTTGTTTGTGAGTGCGCCAAGGACCCTTGGACCTTTGCCTATGAGATACTATTCCCCTTTACCAAAGACTACTGCAGAGGGGTTGACACAACTGGATGTTTTAAACTCTCTGCTTTTTGTGTTGGCAGAGAAGGCAGGGAGGGGTTTTCGCTGGGAACATTAAAAAACTATAACACCACCAGAGCATGTCTACGCGCACTGACACGGACAAAGGACAAAGCGTTCTACTGGTTTACAGAATGTGACAGGAATATACCTCACTACTTCTCCGACACAATATTTTTCCCCACTTGAGAGCAAGTGCTTCAGAAGAAAGACTTCACATTTCGGTAATAAATGCAGATTTATCAACCTCATCATCATGCTTTCAAATATCTATTGATCACATAGCCTGTACATTTTTTCGTCTTAAATTTCTATACACGTGATACAATGCACGTACACAATATTGCACACTAGTATGAGGTGTCCTGCACTGGCTGGCGCCCTCTCTGCCTGGGAGGGGTAACTGACCAGTTACGGACAACAGAATGTGTGAAATTTAGGAAAATAAAAGTAGCATAATAATATTAATAATAATAATAATAATAATAATAATGCAAAAGTGACATATTCTGAGCAGAGACACCCCAGGGAACGATCAAGGGGCTGTATAGCACCATAAAGAGAAAGATACTGCCTTGGCTATGCGCTGATAGGCCTCAATATCCACTGGACTTCACTCTTACTGACTGCATGGGGCTGGCTTGCTATTGGCTGGCAGACTGATAGCCTGCCTGGCTTTGAACAACTTCCACCCCAGCTTAATAACTCCTTACATACGCTTGTGTTTTGTCCCCCATCTATAGTTTAACATCATGGTGCATAAGGTGTGCAGAGCCACTACTAACATCTTCAAGATGACACTACCATGGAAAGATTCTAGATTCTCCTCGGCTCACCCGCATCGTTACTCTCTTACGAGGTCTCGTAAGCAGCCATTTCGCTTCCACCTGCAGTGTACCGGGCCCAGGACCGTCCGCATGGCTTTTCTGCCAACAGCACTCGTCATCATAAATGAAAACGTATACAGCGGTCGAGGTCACAGGACCATCCACGTGAAAACACGTAAACGAGTGGAGTGTATAAGGCACCAGGTTGTGATGACGTCAGAGAGGGTGCGTCACGCCGGCAACAGACATGCGGCGGAGCCATGCGCCGCCATGACTTTTTGTTTGCTTGTTGGTTGGTTTTTTTTTTTATGCGCCTCACGCAAACACCACTTGTAGCCGTATCCTTTTGTGTCCCCCACTCTCCAGGGGGAAAAATGTAAAATAAAATTAACAAAAAGAAACCTTAACCCACAGAAAACGTGGGCATTTTAAAAAGGATTTTTTTTTTTTTTTTTTACAGCTGATTCACAAAATCATAATTAGTACATCTAAGTTAGCACTTTTTTTCTTTTAAGTTTATATGGACATGGTGCGAGAGAGTTGATATTCCATAATAGCATAGATATAAATTCATCCTTTTCTTTGAGGCGCAAAATAGGCTATTTAATCAGACTTCTAACCTTTCCATAACAGCATAGAAATGCTTTCATTAACAATGTTTTAGGTCAAATTAAAGACTATAGCCTAATTTGCTAAACTTTGTTTTAAAACACAAGCTGACAGGTGTTACAGGCCTGTAATGCGTTTTGCAATCATACACTTTTAGAGTGCTTTAATATTTATTCTGCGTACCTTTATAATAAACTATCTGTCATCATATTTTGGTTCCATAGTTCCATAGTCCATAATATATCTTTGTGCTGATGTCAAATGTTCGTTCTACACGAAGACTGTCTTAACATAATATACCTCTATTTTTCATGATTTAGATTAAATCTTATATTATCATTTTTGAAAACCCTTTTTCTTCGAAATACCTTTGACGTGTGCAAAATCTGTTGTTGGATAGAGATATAAACACTCTGTTCATTGTCATCTAAATCAAGTAGGAAACAGTTCGTATCTTACAGTTCAGTTCTTGGTAGCAGCGCTTACTGTTAAGATGGTGGTAAGTGGGGGGAACATCCGGTAACATGTGGGGGGACATCCAGTAACATGAGCGAGGACAACTGTCTGTGGAACTTGTGTGTTGTGGGGATGATTCCCTTGGAATTCTCTCATTCTAATGTACAGGTCAATGTCTCGTTTTCTTTCAGAAGTTCAATTTGCGTATTTTTGTTCGTCTGTATCGCGATTCGCCATCCGATCCGCGTCAATCATCGTCGGCGTCGTCGCCCGCGTGCGGACCCTCCGGTAGCAGTTCGGAGGCACGCTTCTCTCGACTCCGCTCCTGTATCTTGCGCATCTCGTCGGCGTATTTACAGAAGGTGTTGCCGAACTTGGACCACACTTTGCATGGAACCGTAATGGAGTTCCGGTAGGTCGGCTTCACCTCGCTGACCCGCATGAAGACGCCGTACTTGTTGGACCCCACGTCAAAGAAGAAGCGCTTGTTGTCAACCGTCAACGATGTGCCTTCGGGCAGTTCCGCCGGCTCCTCGTCCACGCCGTAGTCGTCGATGAGTTTGGCCAAGGCGTCGCGAAACTCGATGAGACCTTGCGCTGGGAGAGCGATGGTCTGGCCTTGCGCGCTTCCCAGCCCGGGCCCCCGGTTAACGGTCTGCCGGATCCTGAGGAACCGCCCCCTCTGGTTCTCCTTCAGATCCATGTAATATTTCCGATTCTCCCGCACCAAGAATTCGCTCTTGAGCGCGCGCCGGGGCTCGTCCTGCACTATGTCCGGGTTGGTGGGGCCCAGCTGGGCATAATGTTCGATAAAGTCCCCGAGGTAGTCGCGAAACTCCACGGCTACCGACATGGAAAGCGTGAGGCGGCTCTTATTTCCCCCAGCGCCGACCTCGGCTATCTTGAGGAAGCGGCCTTTAGCATTCTGCTTCACGTCAAGGTAGAAACGTTTATTCTGGATGTCGACGCGCTTGGACGCGAGCTCCTCGGTGTCGTGCTGCAGGCGGGACGCGGCGCCCAGCGCAGCCGGAGGCAGCGAGCCGGGGCCCGCGGTAGGGCCTCCGTGGTCACTGCCACTGTCTCTGTCCGCCATGATGATGCCTCCCTGCTTACCTTCCGCCGTCTCCCTCTGCCTGCTGCAACCTCGTCTGCCCGTCAAAGCGCTCTCGCGAGAAGAAGAGACGAGATGAGACTGGGAGAAAAGAGAAAAAAACAGAAAGCGTTTATTCGCTCCGCTCTTACTGTAGTCCCAATGTGGTGAGCTGCGTTCAAGAACGTAACGTTGGTGTTTATATTGCGATGTTGAAAACACAGCTTCAGAGAAGTAGAAGCAGTGCAGTTTTAAATCTCTCTCTCTCTCTTTCTCTCTCACACTCACACACACCATCCTCTCAAACACTAAGGCTACGGTCGAATAGTCAAAGAAAATACGTCCTATGTCCTTTCCTGACCACATTTTCTTGACCTCGATGGAAAACGTCATGAGGTCAAGGAAAGATGTGAAGGAGAATTCATAAGGACTTAGTAAAAGACAGCCGCGGTTCTAAGAGAATCCGACTGCACTTACATTAGGCTATGTGGCCTAATTATGCGACGGCGGATGTTATTGACGTGGGTCTGCCGCGGTGAAACTACAATGTTCCAAAGATGGACTAGCCTACTAATAGCGCATATCAGATAATTCGACCCATGTGTTCTAAAGGGCGGTTAAGATTAAACACAGGGCGCAGAATCCTAAATCCCATTCATGTGTAGCCTACGCGATGCGCGGACGGACGCGAAGGCGCAGCGCAGCGGGTTGTGACAACAATTGAGGAGAAATTGATTGCCGGTGTTTTCTGAATACCATGAAATGTATGACCTAACTTCCCGCTTATATAACCTAAAGATATAGGGAGAAAGCAAATTGCCATTCAAATGGCATTAGCGTACATATGTTTATCCTAATTAATGTTATGGAGATAGAAATATACTAGGCCTAGCCTATAGCCTCTAGGCTAACCTGTTGCCTGGACTGTAGCCTATGGCGTTATGGCAGATTATTCTGAACGGCCCTTTACCGTGTTGTTTCATGCAGGATATAAACGTGGACAACCCTTCATTTAACAGGGCAGGTTCTAGAAACCTCTTACATGCTGGGCAGGCAGAGATGTTAGTTGTGCAAGTCAAGTTCGCAGGCCTTCCTGGTCTAAATTTATGATAAAAGTTAAGCACAGAGAGCACAGAATGGTGTTTTACTTATTGTTTCGTTTTGAGTTGAGCCAGTGCCCACGTTAAGTTAGGTGCCAATAAATTGAGCTTTTGACATAGGCTACATTTCGGATTGAGATCTTCGTTTGCATGATGTTTGCTAACTGCTGAAAGTTAAACGTCAGCTGCAGGCGTGCCTTAAGCACTTCACCTTTAGCACTTCAGCTTTAAATTCGCTGGTGAGTGATTTGAGTGACGTGGTGACGTGTGTTAGCCTATATGCTCTGGAGTGATTGCTTGCAAGTAGTAAAATGTTTAGGCTACATTGACTATCTAACGATCTCGTAATTGACAAACACCAGTAGCCTATTATCCAGTGGGACTCTGTGCCTTTGACAAAACGTTTAAGTGTACAACACGAGTTAATCACATACCGTGGTAGGGGCGAATATTGAAAAAGGCTATTAATTTTTCTCATAGGGAAAATTGGTTACACTCAGAAGTTCTTATGTGGGCAGGAGCACCCCGAAAACGACTTTCGACTGGACAGGTCTATTATTTTGTAGTAGGCTATAGTTTGTAGAACGACGGCGCTAAGGTCCGGCCCCTTTCCCAGTTTTCCTTGTGTTTCATTCAAGTTCCATAATTGTAGGCTATTTGTACCCTAATGGTAGCCTTATTAGTTCCAGTGTGTTGGGGTAGTCTACAGTAAGTGTGTTATTGTTTTTACAGTAATTGTGTTGTTGTTAGGACACCATTACCCGACTTAACCAACGTAGTTTTTATTACGACCTTGATTTACATGATCAGCACTTGCTCTCACTTGTTCTTCCTATACACGTTGCTCGCCACAATACAATACTTTGGAAAAACATTATTGTTATATAGTTACACTTTGAATAATTTAAATGTAGATTTCTTGTCTAAATAGGATTCTAATTGCGAATGAAGCCTACTTGGTTTTATTTCTATTTTGTCCCCTGTGGCCGGTAACTTTCATGATGATTGTTTGTTTTCGTGAACGCTGAATGGTTCGTTGGGGCGGCATTATCTTCGTCCGGGGTAGGCTACCCTTTGCTAAAGGAGATGAGAAAGGAAGCATTCAGCATCTTCCCTTAGCAGTTAGAGAATTCGACCAGCTCTTGGTGGCTGCCTCTTAGCCTACTTCGGGGCCATTTCACTCAGTTAGGAAGGTTCCTAAGTTAAAAAAAAACTATTCGACCGCAGCTCTCGAAAAGCAGATTAATAAGGCCAGGGAACCAAAACAAAGGTTGGGTGTTTCAGTACCTTGGACAGCGAATACACTTTAAAGACCTGGGGAATTATTTCAATGTGCACGTGAAAAGAAGGAATTCTCAATGATATTTGGCTTGTGAACATAAGTTGTGTGGGAGCGAAGGCCGGGGGTAAAGGATTAGGCATGATAAATCATAAGGCCAGGTACACACAGGACGCGTTTTTTGTTCTGTCAGCGATTCTTTTAAATGTTTTGTCAATGTGAACACGCGTTTGATGCACGTGTTTTACCGTTGCGTCTAGTCTGGCTGTTTTTTCAGCGTCGCGAGCAATAGCCTACGTTTTTAACACGCCGTGTCAAGTTAAAATTGTTCATATTTTGACGATAATCGCAGCTAATCAATGTCATATTTAGAACAATCGCCCAATCAGAAAATGAGGGGGGCGGGACAAATGTGCTTCATGTTTACAACAGCATCATACCGTATAGGCCATCTGTAACCTATAATTTTCAGGAGCTCATCGCCGAGCAGCACTATTTAGCCTCAGCTCTTGAACTAAAGCTTGAGAATTGGATGGACCCATAATGATCTCTGCCCATTCCGCTGAGCTGCAGTAGGCCTACCATAATTATCACAGATTCTCCAATAGAGCGATTAATTTATTTTTATCTAAAAGAAAATTTACGTTGCTACCTACGTTGCTTGCAGATTTCCTTATGGAGAAGAGACGATATGTAACTATAAACACATTTAGATGCTTTGTCCGTCTTTTTGATACACCGTCTGGCTGTTTTTGAATGTTGGAACGCATTCTGTGTGTACAAGGCTTAACTGTAGCCTACTTGCATGCATCACTGTCATAATCCACAAACAAAACAACGTACTGTACCTAGGCTATATAATGTCAAAACATATATTGTTGACCACATAGAGTTGACCAAATAGAGTTTTGAGATGCCATTAACTTTGAAAGAACAAAGTGTGTGTTTAGATTGGTTATTCAACATTATAAAGTAGGCCTACACATGCTTTAGTTTTATGGCAATAGGATGTAGACCATAGCCTAATTAATAACCCAAATATGTCTCTATCATAAATTACCTTTTGAAAAGCCTTTCAAAATTTTTGGGTGGTGTAGGCCTATATACAATATACATAAGTGAGCCAAGACACACCCTCATCAGATGTGCACAATTGAATTACAATACCATATATGTCTCTATCTTAAATCACCTTTGAAAAGCTTTTCAAAATTATTGGGTGGATGCAATATACTCTGAGGATTATCTTGAGGATGGTAGTAAACAAGTGAATTACCAGGTTTAGATATTAAAATAATAATAAGAGAAGGGGGAATTGTCACCTAATCAGAAGAAGTATAAGAACGTATAGGTCTCAACATTTTAGTGTTACGGTAACTAAACCTAGCATGATTGCCCATGTAGGCCTACCCCTCGGCAACATTTGAAAAGTTTGGGGGGCTTCAGGAGTCTTGAACCAGGCTAAACTAAACCCCACATTCTAGCAGAAGTGGATCCACCTTGGGAGGGTAGAGATGAGCCAAGACATACCATCATCAGATGTGCACAATTATATTACAATACAATTGCAATAGTGTGCATTTAACACTCCTTCATTAAAGGAGTGTAGTGTAAAGTTTACACTTCAATGTGAGGAGTGCTACAAAAGCGTGAAAAAAAGTTTGTGAAGTCACCCTTTGGCTCTAGATTGTCACAATCGCACCTGCTGGGCATTAGCTGGGCACCTGCTGGGCATTAGCGCCGCACAGGTGCATTAGATTTTAATCAGTAGTGCTATTTAAGTTCCCCGACAGCCTTAGGTGCTGTCGGTCATTGTTTGGTGTGTCCTTATGTGTGACCTCAGGTAGCCTCGCGTGGACTTTATGTTTGTTTCTGCCTGTACAAGTGGTTTTGGTATCTATTAAATACGAGCATAGCTCGTTTCATCCTTTTTCGCTGCTCCTGCGTCTCTGTTCCGACTCGCGCCTACACTCGCCACCCACGCCCGTTACAGAATGACCGACCATAAGAAGAGTGTAGCGGCTGGAGCAACACGCTACTCCGCTGCGTGGCCAGCAGTTTGTGCCCCTTTCCTGGAGGACTTCGAAACACCGCGTTACCTCACCAATGGGTCAGTATGTCTCGTTCGAACCATGGAAATGGGGTACTACGGCGACCTGACAGCTTGGTCACTTCCAGCCTGGCGAGGCTGGGCGGAGGACGAGTTCTCAGACGGAGAGGCGCTTCCGCAACTCTATCCCTCGCACACACCACGAGCGCGCAACGACCGGGGACCCAGGCTCTACAGCTCCTCTATCGAAGACCTCTCGGACTTTGGTATGAGCTTCCTCGAACATCCGGAGCCTGTGGAAGATCGGGTGCGCGCTCGGAGGGGGAGGTGGCGCGGAGGACGGAAGCGCGGCGCACGTGGCACGCCGGTGAGCGCACCTCTTATTACGCCGCAGCCCGACCCACCTGAGGAGTTTGGGGGGGGGGGGTTCCAGGTCAGTGGAGGAATTTCTGGAGGCGTGTGAGCACTGGTTGGCGGCTATGGACGCGGCGGAGGAGGACAAGACAGGGCTCCTCCTCGCACGGCTTGCCGGTCCTGTGCGCCAGTGGGCAGTAGCCCTCCTCGCTAGCCCACTAGGAGCCTCGCGCTCTTTTGGGTGGTGGGTGGAGCGTCTACGGGACACGTTCACAGGCTGCAGTTTTTCATCACAGCCCACTGCGCACCTACACGTGTCCTCAGCCATCAACAGGTCGCCTGCCCCAGCAGCTGTGTCGCCGCCGCCGCACTCCTGCCCAGGAGCTACCGTCCGCGCACCCCGCTGGAGTCGTCGCCTGACCCAGCCGCTGTGGAGCTGCAGCCGCACTCCTGCCCAGGAACCACCGCCAGCCCACGCACGCCGCTGGAGTCGTCGCCTGCCCCAGCCGCTGTGGAACTGCCGCCGCGGTCCTGCCCAGGAGCTACCGTAGGTCCGCGCACGCCGCTGGAGTCGTCGCCTGACCCAGCCGCTGTGGAGCCGCCGCCGCATTGCTGCCCAGGAACCGCCGCTAGCCCGCTCACGCCGCTGGAACCACTGCTTGGGTCAGCCCCCGGTGAACCCACACTACCAGCAAGCCCAGAGGGAGGCGCCAAGTCCCACCGGTTGCCGGGAGGCTTCCATCACCTCCGCCTCAGCCGGGTGAGAGCTCTCGGGGGGGTGCGTCGCCTACGCTGGGGTCTGGTTTTGTTCGTTCGCCGCCGTCACCCGACGTCTGAGCAGCCCAAGCAGCGAGGTCTGTCGTGCTGGAGTCCAACACCGTGCGCAATGGCAGTCAGCTCTCGCCGCGTGGGTCAACAAAGGGTCCCGCCGCTGGAGAGTCGCTGCCGCACTCCTGCCTCGGAGCTGCCACCAGCATGTTCACGCCGCTGGAGCCGAAGCCCGGTTCAGCCGCCGAGGAGCTCATCGCACTGCCGTTCGTCCCCGGAACTGCTGTCAGCTCGCTCTCGCCGCGAGGGTCAACGCAAGGCCTCGCCGCTGGAGAGCCACCGTCGCACTCCGGCCTCGGAACTGCCGCCAGCTCACTCACGCCGCTGGAGCCGAAGCCCGGTCCAGTTGCCGAGGAGCTCATCTCTTTGCAGCCCGTCCCTGGAACTGCAGTCAGCAAGCTCCCGCCGCGAGGGCCAACGCCAGGCCTCGCCACTACAGAGCCGCCGCCGCACTCCGGCGTCTGAACTGCTGCTAGCTCTTCCACACTATTGGAGCAAAAACCAGGCCCAGTCGCCGAGGAGCCCACTCCACCGCAGCCCGGCCCTGGAGCCGCTGCCAGCCTGCGCTCGCCGCTAGGGCCAACGTATGGTCCAGCCGCTGGAGAGCCGCCGCCGCAGTCCAGCCCCGGAGCTGTCGCCAGTTCGCTCTCACCGCGAGGCCCAACGCCAGGTCTCGCTGCTGGAGAGCCGTCACACTCCGGCCCCGGAATCACCGCCGGCTGGCACTTGCCGCTAGGGCTGTCGCATGGTCTAGCTGGAGAGCCACCATCGCAGCCAGCCTCCAGAGTTGTCGCTGGCTTGCCCTCGCCAGCTGCTGCACAACCAACACCATCGGCCC
>JAOEHI010000002.1:5300152-5314272 GCA_025447815.1 Percopsis transmontana | reverse complement strand
AACACCCAGACCACTAGACTATCCTGCCCCCTACTGGCTGGGAGTCCAACACCCAGACCACTAGACTATCCTGCCCTACCCCCTATCTTTGTCTAGTGGGAAATGCAAGTCCCCCAGGAAGGGTAGACACACACACACACACACTTCTCTATGAGCTTAGCCCCATATATGACCCTCCTGAGGCAGTGGCCCAAATTAGAAAGATGGCAGAATGCAGAGAAGCTGTGTATGGGTGTGTGTGTGCGCATGTATACGCGTGCATGTGGTTGTGTAACCAGACGTTTATACGGGACCTGTGTCAGTCTGTTCAAATTTGCACGCCTCCACCCTCGAGCACCTTATTTTTAAATCAGAGGAATACCGCAAAGTCACGGAGGAGGGGGAGGGGGGGGGGGGGGGAGCTATCAGGAGGTGCTGTGTCTAGAGCACCGTGACAAGGAGAAAGCTAACGCCTGCGCAGGTGATGCTGCTGGTTGCCAAGGTTACAGACGTGTGCCGCAACCTCACATCCGCGCTGGCATCTGCATGGTGACGCGGCAAGACAGATACAACCTGACCGATACAACGCATCACGCCCCCCCGCCCGCCCTGTAAAACAGCTCCATGCAACAACAATGTGTTTCCAAGGCGACCATGTTCCGTGGTCCTCTAATACAGGGAACATCTCCTCGTCACATGGGTAAACTGGGACATCTGCCAGACTGAGAATGCAGGCAAACATACGTCCAACAACCCTTTAAGACTGCGGTTTCTGATTGCTTATCTTGCTGCTTAAACCCAAAAAACAGACGCTTAAAGCATCTTTAAGTCCTCAATTTGCGTTTGCAATTTCCTTTGTGGTTGAAACCAGCCTGCAGAACCTCCAAGCCGCTCCCCGGCTCCCCGGGTCCCCGGGTCCTGCAGGGATCAGGCATATCTGTAGCCAGCAAACACTCCAAAGCGTCCAACATAGCGATATGCACGCCCACGCACACTCATAAACCCTTCATTAAACATGTATCGTCACACACGCACGTACACAAATACACATTCTCCATGTCAATATTGACCGTGGCTATTTCCCAGACCAGGATGTCACGGTAGGTCACTTCCTGTCAGAACACATCTCTTCACTGTTGTCATGGTGACGAGGGCTGACCAACGCAGTCTCACAAGTTTATCAGACATTACTGCTAGCTAGGACAACATTTTAGCCCAACTATTGCTTATAAAATAAATAAATACAGACTATATGAGACAAAATACACAGTACCGTGCTGTAAAGTTGTGTTTCCACAGTCTTCTAGAGACAGTCTTCACAATTGGGGCATTTAGCAGACGCTTTTATACAAAGCGACTTACAATTACATGCTGCTATATGGAGCAGGTTAGGCATCTTGCTCAAGGATGCTTACAGGTAGGCTAACTCTGGGGCTTGAACTGTAACGATGTGGATAGTGGGATGGCGAGTGTAAGCACGAGCCGGTCGACGACGCAGGCAGACAAGCGAGAAGGGTACTTATAATGGAGTTTTAATAAACAAAAAACACAACGTACAGTTGTAAAACAAACAAACAATGACCGACAGCACCTAGAAACCTAAAGAAGGTCCCTAATCAAAACTAAGGGGTCGCACCTGTGTGGGGCTAATCCCCCACAGGTGCGCAGCCAGGCCGGGAGGTACGGAGCGTGCATGGCCTATGCACGCCCATCGTTACAGCTGTAGCCAAGTCACTTTATAGTCATTGCTTGTGGGCGTGCTTGCCCTGTCACTCAAAGGGGCACTTTGTGTACTGTGTGTTTGCCTGCATGGGCTAACAAAAATACATAAATTGTAGATAAACCAGTAGTTATATTTGTGTATTTTTATTTGTTATTCAAACCTAGGTACATAATCTCAGCAAATCGCTTTACTTTACAAATCAACCTCTTTAAGTAAAAGCTAAGTGGAGATAATATGATCGCAATAAGCAGACGCTTTCATCCAAACTGACCTATAACATGTACAATAACAGGTAAAAGCAGGTAGGTGTGATTTCAAGGATCCTCACAGAAGCTTTTTGGCTAATAGTCAAACCCCAAGACCACTAGAACATCCTGCAAACGGGCAACTTCCATATGTAGTGTAGCCTATACATGTTATTGATGAGTGGGTTTACTAATTGTGGGGCCTGTGGCTTTATCTGCAGCTCCCACAGTCTCCGGAGTCTGGGGAGGGGTAAGGAAACCTGCACCAAAAAGTTTCACATCAATAAATGTACATTTAATTGTAGGCTATACCTAATGATTGTATGGGCCCTTTTCCTCAAGAAAGCCTCCAAAAGTCTCTAAAATACAAATAGTGTTGTGATATAGGCTATTTCCATTTTTAATCCAGAATGGGAATATATCACATTGAACACAACCATTGAATTTCCATTGAAAGTCAATGGAGTTTTTAAAAGATGGATAGTTTCTGTTTCATCACATAGCACGAACAAAAGATAATTTTCATCCCGAATGTCAGCATGAGAATGTATACTATATATTGACAGAACAAAGCTACTATATAGAGGGTTTCACAAAAGTTCAATGTCACCTAAATATCTCAAAATTTTCCCTCAAATATACACTGTAAAAATTATGTTCAACAAGCTACCTTGCATCAATAAAATGTCATATTTATTCAGCATGGGTAGTCATATCAATGAATTTGAGCTGAATGTAAAAGGGTTATGGTAACTTCGGTAAGCAAGTTAAATTGAAGTACTGTCTAAACATTTTTAGCATGTATTTTTAATTTAATAAAATGTCAGTTTGATCAAGTCTGGGGTACTGACACAAGATTTCTCTGATCCTAGTAAATGTTGAAAGAGTATTCTGCAAATGCCGAGGTTGAAAGCTTTTGGCGTTGTTGTTAGGCTTCCTGTTTAGACTGACTCTATTGACCATCCATTGCTCATTCTATCTATGTCTCTATTGCACTAAGGCCTACCTTCTTTCTGTCTTTCTTTCTTTCTTTCTTTCCTCTAACGAATCAGGATTTCTCATTTTGTTGACATGCTAAAAATTTTTTCCCAACTCTCCTGTGTCGTGTGTGCCTGTAGACACTGTTAAAACATTACAAGCTCTGTATACAGACACCAAATGAAACAATGTGTGCTAACAGTTACAGCCATTGATACATAGCCTACTGTACATACTGTACATCCACCATCAACCAGGCTAGACAGCTAGTGGTTGGCAGAGAGCTTTAGTGACTTCTCAGATTTGTCATCTTCATTTGGCCTGTCTGTTTGGGCCAGTGCATAATAGGACATAAATAAGACGCCTGCCTGTAGACTGTCTTTGTTGCTTGTTCGCTTCAAAGAAATATAGACACAGCAACCACAAATTATCGCTTACAGCAGCGGGGGGCACGGCACTGGCAAGAAGCAAAGAAACAACAGAAATCTCTATTTCTGCTTTTATTGTTTGCTTTTTAAACCTTGCTATTATATTGTATGATCTCCTTGTGTAGGCTATGTATACAGCATAATGGAGTCTAGATTAGAGTAGAAATCAGAATATACCGATGACAATTTTACAGATGCTATTTTACATTGAAATGCAGCACACAAAAGCACACCCTCCTCCACCCCACCCCACATAGCAGTTTGAAAGAATTAAAATTAAATATTCAATATGCTTCTGAAAAAACATTATAGCCTCATATACAATAGTATAGCTCTATGTAACCTGATTTAGACCTCACTAGGTTTTGATTGGCAAAAGTTAAGGTCTGCCATTTGGTAAACCACAAGCTAACATTAGCCTTTTTGTACTCAAAGGGTCTTATGTCTTTAATTCTCAATTTCCTCGTGAGGATACATTAACGCTCTTCGAATCTAGAAATAACACAATGAGATGACACCCACACCAGAGTAGTCGTGAAGAGACTTTAATGTAAAGACCTGAACAAATGACACAGATGTCTTTTCATTCAGACAAAATCCATGCTAGCTTTCTTTCCCCTTCCCGAACTGGTTCTCAGGGCTGAGAGAACAGTACAGTCAGGAGACATAAGCAGTAATGGGCAGATGAAGAACGGATGGAGAGAAATATAGGGTGAATAGGAGGTAAAGAGAGAGAATAATAATTGATATATACAGCAAAGGCTCTGCTCCTATTCCAAGTGTCCCCCCCACCCCTCCTGTCTCTCTCTTCCCCCCTCAAACTCTGTAGCTCTGCTATTTATAACTCCAAGGGAAATTGCTGAGTGGGCTCTTCTGAGGATTTTTGCTGTAATTGATTCAGAATGCATGTTGTCTCTTTGGTTGTGGGGAAGGGGAAAGGAGGATGCCCATTCAGTATTATGGGCAGTGTAACGAAGGTGTACATCAAGCGGCTTACACTCGATGTTAGCGCCCCCAGAACCCCAAATTTCCATCCCAATTCACTGTTTACATTTCAAAACACAACTGTCCATTAAAGTGTGGGTGGCTGTGGGGGGAAGAGGAGTGCTAGCCACAGTGGGGGATAGCCATACACTCTCAGTTTCAAATCAAAACAACAACCTTTTATTGGTTTGGCTTCAGCCACCAGGGCAATTTCGGACAGAAATCAAGCAATGTCCCTCCATAAAACTTACATTTCTGGGTAAATGCTCCGTTGATGCTATTTTTTTGACACAAATGAAGTTGGACTAAAATACTTTGACCACACCAATAATATCTTTCCTACAATCGCTCATTTTTGTGATTTACAATAACATGCTACAATAAAGCCTATTTTAGCACCCATTCTGTCTGGTAATACTGTATTTAAGTTAAACGCCATAACCTCCATGTGCAATTCAAAACAATTCAAGTCAAATTTTTATTTCCAAGCACAATGTTTGGCCGAAACCTGTTGTGGTATTTAATTAATACATTTGATGAAAATAAAAATAGACAAATATTATGTGGCACAAATGTACCAATGTAATATTGCAACATTGTTAAGGTCATATACAACATAACAATGTTAGTAATTTTCATTTTGCCCTGAAGGCTGTGACTACAATATGAGTGAACACACTAGTATTTGTTGTGTTTAGTAGGTTTGGCTGTGTACCATCCATTAAGAAACAAAGACCCACATTTCATAGCTGTATGTAGAACACGCGGTTATTACTTATGTATGCTTAAGAAACATTAGAACCTCTTGCTCCAGATTTATGTTAGGTAAATTTAGAGGTGTGTGAGTATATTTGTATGTGTGTATGTGGTTGGGGGGTCAGACATGGTTGCCCCCCTGTGACCCAGATGACTGTGATGATGTTATCGCTGTAGCATGATGTCACAGCTCGTGGTTCATTGTAATCTCTCTCTCTCTCTCTCTGTTTCTCAATGTCTCTCACTCTATCAGTCTCCGGATGGTGTTCTGTTTCTAACCTATCGTTTTCTCTGCTCCAACGCCACCCCCACCCCCCTTCAACCCCTCTGTGTGTCCCTATCTTTTCCCCCTCCATCAGGTGTCCCAATGACTATACGGGAGACCGCTGTCAAAACTCCGTTATGGCCGGGTTCTACAGTATGTCCATTTATTCCTCTGTCTGTCTCCCTACTGCTGAAATGATGCATGCTGTATTGGAGGAAGTGTGTGTGTCTGTGTGTGTGTGTGTGTGTGTGTGTGTGTGTGTGTGTGTGTGTGTGTGTGTGTGCATGTGCATACGATACTTACCGTGCATACCTGCTAATGTGAGACATACCTTTACAATTCCATTTGTATCTATTTGTATCTACACATATGTTGGCGCATTTGTGTGTGTGTGTGTGTGTGTGTGTGTGTGTGTGTGTGTGTGTGCATGCCTCCCTGTCCTCTAGTTCCTCTATGGTGACCCTCCTATGCACTCTTACCCCGCCCCCGAACCCCTGGAGAGCACCAGACACATCCAACAATCTGGACATGCCGATATTATTGCTGCCTATTCGGCGCATTACACAAAGAAACAGAGGATTTGGTGACGTGCCGTCAAAACTATTTTCGCAGAGATGCATTGAGATGTTTTTTCTCATTGAGATGATCCATTGGTGCAAAACCTCAATAGTTGAGTAAAATGTAAAAGACAAGGCAAACACACGCAGGTAGGAACTAGTCTGGCTAACTGCGACTGCGTGGTATAGCGAGCTGTATCGACTAGGTCTGGGAAGTCTCTGTTCAGTTGTTTAATTTTCCCTCAGCCACAATGTGTGTTTGGATTGGTTCTCATATTTTAATCTGCAATGCCCCTCGTTCGCGAATCAGTTACCTTCACCCCCACAAGAGATACCTGGGGAAAAAACAAACTTTGTTAGATAGCAGGATAGTTAGCTAGGATATGATGTAATTATTTGATTTTTTTGTTAATTTCTTTACACACATCATCATACAAACTGAGCATGTTGCTATCAATAATTTCCAACAAGTTTCTCCATTTATCTTGTTCTCCGGCAGTGAGAGTTAAATTAGAACTACAAAAATGGCTACCACTACCTGCAAACCTAAGTCTGTTCAATAGTGTTCAAACTTATCACTTCCAGTCCACACTGACTAATCAAATTTCATATTTCATATCAACCTATTTATTTAATTTTAGGTGTCACTGTGGCTGGACCGTGTTAACAGAAGCATTTGATAGTAGTCTTTATTGCATCCTTGCTTTAACAGGTTCCTTAATTTGACTATTGACAGTTCTTAAATTCATTTACTGACCTCTTAAAGGACTTCAATCTCGGAATTCTGCTCTTTGTTTGCCCTTCCTTGTCATTTTTATGAATGAGCAGGAAGCATAACCTTTTATGGCCGTATTGGGATGTCGATAATGCTAATTCATAAGTCTCGTGAATACGCATTAATTTACGAACAGGTGCATTCGTCATTTTATGAGGTCATTTAGGTGGATTTCCTCAACCTATGTGCTTTTGTTGAAGCCAACGTGGCATTCTCATATGAACTCAGCTCACAAAAATGCATGAGACCGTTAAGAAGAAAAAATTTGACAATGTTCTTACATGGGGCCCATTCTGTTAGCTAGACTAAGGAGGTTTTAGTTCCACAATCTGCCTGCTATGTTGTTAGATTGACTGTAGCTGTAGCAGTGAGACCTGCAACCATTAGTCTGTGTCAACCATTTAACTGCTAATGGAAATTACGTCTTATGTTTGCAGGCCAAATGCTTTTGAGTGGGGAAAGAAATTATCATTTGAATTTAATTCAATCCAGACTGGTTTTCAATTTGAGAGTTGATTCATGCCAATTCCTGAGAAAAGACTGAAGTAGAAATGTGATTAGCCTTCGATAATATATTGAATATCAATATTTCAAGTATATGTTAGTTAGTATATATAAATCATTTAGCCATGTTTCAATGAGCACCCATGGATCATCTAAAATATCCTCTCTATGTGGCTAACAGCTGTTAGCTGTTAAAATTTTCAAAGTATTCAATAATTTACACCATTATATTCCGTTGCATTGCACTAATATTATAATAAGCCATAGAGATAGCTGGGTCTTGTGTGTAATTGTTCTATGATAGCATGGGCAGTGAAACATTGAATTAGAGAGTCCTTTATGGGTTACTAGCCCTTTATCGGAAGGAGCTCACAACACATGCAATGACAATTTGGCACAGCAGAGGGGGTAAATAATGGTTTTAGATTTAATACTGCTTCTCCACATCAACAAAGAAGATTTTTTTTTGCTCTCCAGGGGCCAATGTTACTGGCCCAGCACTCAGGAAGATAGATGAGAAGGATTAAAGTGACCCCCTTCTCCCATCTATGGGTTAAATACCCTTGCTCATTATAAGACTGTTCTCCCTTTGCCCTTTGTTTGTCTTGGACGTTTCTGCACTGAGTAATGAATTTGCAGAGGGCATGATTTCTGCCATTATACACCATATACAGCAATGTTACTTATTTTCTATTTTATTTATTTATTTGGCACCCATCTTGTCTACATGCTGTGTGACTGTACACTCTTATTTTGCGCTATTTCTTTGATACAGTCCTAACTTGTCAGTTTGTCACTGCCTACTTTTGGAATGGTGCAACGATATCAATCTTTATGCAAGTGTTAATGGGAGATATTCCATTCTAAGAGATTTTGATATTCATTTTGTCTTGAGACCTCAAGACTGAACAATATCAGATCTAACATGCTATGAATACAGTGATGTTTTCTTATATTTCCTAACTTTCCTAGCTGATGCTAGCAGTAGTAAGTGCAGTGTGACAAAGTACGATATGCGGTAATTAATGCAAATATACATTACAAGTTCCAAATTGTTAAAGCACCCACCCCATTGCTGTGTCAGCCTTGTTGACTGCACTGTGTTTTTATGTTGGACAGTAACTCACAGCTTTTATCTTTTGTTTTCTTGTTTTCTGTTGTTTTCTTTTTTCTTGTTTTTTTGTTTCTTTGTTTTGTTCTTTTGTTTTGTTTTTCTGTCCACTATTTTTTACTCCAGAAATGAGGTCTAGTAAATATACTGTAGCAGTAAGTGATGTGGCTTTTTGTCTCACCGTCTTTGTCTCTGTCTCTGTCTGCATGTCGTTCCTACCAGCCTGCTGTGTTGTTCATTATCTTCTGTTTCTCCGTTTTGTTTTTTCGTGGGGGTCACAGAGCTGAGGCTGTCTGCATTGTCTGTCAGTTACTGGACGCTACATGAGTCGTCACAGAAGAATTTAACAAACTCAACATGAAAAGTCTCGATAACATACTGTAGAAAATAGTGGACCATAAATCTTACCCTATGTGTCTTTTTCTTTTCACCACAACAACTTTCTGTGATGGCAGAGCTTCTCGGAATTGAATTTATGGGTATGGAACCTTGTCATTCATTTTGCTGTACCGTGCTTAAAGGGCTTGCCAAGTGACATTATACTGTACCATCTCCCTTTTAAAACCAACAACTGGGTCTCTCTCCAGCTGTCAACCTCCCTTCCTTTCTGCCCACTAACCTGTTTTTAAGACATGTAACCCCCCTCTTTATGCATGTACTCCTTTTATTATCAGAACAATCTGGAAAATACAACATTTAAGAGCAATAATTAGGACAGTAGCATACATTTATTGCAAATAACCGTTAAATACCACAGCTGCATCCACAACCCAAATGCTATAGACCCTCTTCACAGAGGTGTGATAGTAACACAGGTATTGTTCATTTTGGGTGTGTTCCCTTTGGTTTTACCTGTGCACCAGTTTACAGTGGACAATACTATTGCCAATAATACATTGTCAATGCTGGTGCAATAATATACCTACAGTAAATGACATGGACCTATAGTTAATGTTATGACCTGTGTTTTCCCTACTATCACACCTCTTTGACAAGTCATTTTCCCATCATGAAATGGTGGCATTGAGTGCGCCCTGTTGGACACAGTGTACAGTACATCGGCATCAGGAGCCAATGAAAAGGAAACAAGCTCAAAGTGCTTCAGCCTCATGTTTCCACAAGCTAGCTGAGGCTGCCCTTATTATTTTGCCCTTGATGGACTCGGCTCGCCTGTCCTAAATTAAGAGCAGCTGTGGCAACGCCGCAGCGGTCTGCCACTAGCCCAATTTCCCTCGCCTATCTCCCATCAACACGCCGTGACACACACACAATGCCTGGCCGAGGCTCTGTTGGGCCTGTATCGGGCTGTGTATTTAGCGCCCCGACCTCACCCCACTCTCCCCTACACGCACTATTCCGCCCTCCCGTTTATGCCTCCCTCCCCTCCAGTCCTTTTGGGGGGTTAAGGTGGGGCAGGACTTGAAATTAAGAACTTATTTGTGTAAGTTCACACCTCGATTATAGCACCCAAGAACCTAAAAAATCTACCCCATCTTACTGTTTATATTTTGAAACACAGCTGTCTATAATAGGGTGTGTGACTGGAGGGGGGGAAGGTAGAGAAGGGTATGAGCCCAGGACCTCTGTAGGGGGAAGAGTAGAGAGGAGTGTGAGCCACTCAGCAGATGAGGACTGGTTTTCAAACAGAAAAACCACAATTCTGGATACAAATCGAGTAGTGTCCCTTTAAATAATGATTTCATGATCTCACAAATGTTATCACTTTTAGAGAGAATCTAGCTAAGCAGCTACTAGTTTCAAAATGTTTTATCACCTTTCAGATGACTGTGCAGCACTTAATATACAGCACACTGCTCCTTTAAGTGGCCATAAATAAATAAAATATTGTCCTGTATTACTGTTACAGGACAATAAAACAATATAATAGCAAATATAGCTCTGACGGGGTTGTAATTTGGTCATAGAAGGTGACTGTCCCAACGGCTTTCCCTCCAGAGGCTGGTGCAACATTAGCAATATTTCTGAACATGTCCTGATCCCCTTCTAAACCCTCTTCTCTCCCAGCATCTATTCCCTGTTCCTGTTTTTCTTTTATATCATTCCTTCCTTCCCCATGTTATGTTGTTACAATTGCTGTTCCAGTTCCAGTTCCATGCTGTACAGAATCCCACATTAACCCACAAAACAATTGTGTGGTATTCACACTGTCATATGATCTGATTCATATCTGTTCACAGATTATGGACACAGTTATGTATTGCTATAAAGACTGGCAGAATATAGGACAGTCTCTCTGTATTGTTCAACATTGTTAAGTTAAAGTATATAGTAGACCTATTAAGTATAGTAGTATAGCTTCTTAAAGTTAGGTTTGGGACCCTCCCAAAAAAGAAATGTTTTCCATTATTAATATTTTAAATCTAGTTTATATATCTTATTCATTTTTTAACCTAGAAAAAGTTAATTTTCCATCATTGACTTTTAGGATTATGAGTTTTGTGAATACCACACCGCTTTCGTCACCTCCAAGCCATTGTGGTGTTAACGCCTTTTTCATCCAGATGACTAATTTTTTTATTTGTTTCATCTGTGCATGCATGCGTTCAGTTCCCCTCTCTAGCGCCATCTCTGTCTTAACATGCCCATGACCACTGGAAAAAAGTACATTTATCTACACAGGGACAGCAGGAATGGCAGGGAACAGCATAGCATTACATATCTCAAAAAAATTTGAGATTCTGGAATGAATCTGTTGTATGCTAGCATTAGCACTAGCTAGTGACTAGCACTGTGTTAGCCATACTGTTAACATCATTAAAAGGCATGTGACATTATGGAATCGTAGGTGCTTGAGGGAGAGCTAAGGGGCAGGAAAAGAGGAGATTTTGGCTAATAAAATTCTAGTAGTAGCACTCATACGTGTGTGTGTGTGTGTGTGTGTGTCTGTTTGTGTGTGTGTGTGTGTGTGTGTGTCTGTGTGTGTGTGTCTTTCTGTCTGTCAACCTCTGCATTTTTGTTGCTTGTATGTGTCCATTTGTGTGTGCTGGTGCACATGTGTTTGTGTGCGTGTGTGTGTGTGTGTGTGTGTGTGTGTGTGTGTGTGTGTGTGTGTGTGTGTGTCTTTGTTTTTCAATCACAGAAGCTGAAGAGCTCTACCAGAGACGGGTGTTGACAATTACGGGCATCTGTGTGGCGTTATTGGTGGTGGGCATCGTTTGTGTGGTGGCGTACTGCAAAACAAAGTATGTTTCTTTGAAATCACAACAATTATAATTACAATTAGGTCATTTAGCAGACGCTTTTATCCAAAGCGACTTACAATTACATGGTGCTATTACATGGAGCAGGTAGGGGTTAGGCATCTTGCTCAAGGATGCTTACAGGTAGACCAACTCTGAGGTATTGATGATGTACAGACAAAAACCTTGATAAAAACAACAAATAAAACTTTATATGAGCATAGATAGAACAACACAAAAGATGCTTAGGGACCCTGTCCACCACCACAGGGATTTTGAGTTATTTTAGCATGTGCAACAAAAGTGATATGGGAAAGTCAGGGAGATGTCAATCAGGCATTGGCCACAACCACACAGTCCTGAGAAGAGCTCTAACCTGCCAAAATAACTTTTAACACTTGTGGACAAGGGTTTTAACGTACATTACCTTGATAAATTCAAATCATAATAGAGGCTTAAGATGAACTACTTGTTACATAAATATAGATAGAGTAGATTTATGTTTTCTAATTTCTCTTCATCTAAACCTCTCCAGGAAGCAGAGGAAAAAGATGCAAAGTCACCTGCACCAGAACCAGTGTGTGGAGCAGCCAAACCGCATGCTGGCCAATGGGCCTAACCACCCCGGTCCTGCCCCCGGCCCAGAGGAGATCCCCATGGTAGATGTGAGTCCAACAGTGACCTAAGGTCCTATATGCTCATTTAAAAATATAATGCTGAAATTGACTGATGCTCGTTAGTCTGTTGACAAAGTTGGGAGTTTAAATAGAAGCAGACAGACCCAGCTAGCATTCCCTTTAGAAGACCTTAACAGGCATGAGTCAGCATAAAGCAGACAGTGAAAACAGTGTGGGAGCTTTAATGAGAAGTTACAAAAGGTTTATTTAGGCGCATTTATTCTTTTCCAGTGAAACATACTGGACTGGATGATAACTGAAGAAAATCGAATGTTCTCTTTCCCTTTTACTGTGTTTTTTTAGATTGAAACTCTAAACGCGCACCAAAATGTGTGTGTGTGTGTGTGTGTGTGTGTGTGTTCCAGTACATCTCCAAAAGCGTGCCCACCACAGAGTGTGTTATTAGCCACGGAGCAGAGGGCGCAGGAAACTACGCAGGCAGTCGCATGTCTACGCGATCACATCACTCTTCTACTGCCTCACACGCTTCCAGGTACACACACACAAGTTAATGTACAAATGGAGGCACCACTCACACCCACACAAACATTTACACTCAAAGCTGGGCATAGCCTACACTGTGCATTTTGGCATGGTTTTGTAGAGGCACAATTTTAACCTGTATCTGCACTACATGCAAACGCTTGTATTTGTATGATTTATTTGACCTTGGAATCAAATGTATCATTTTCCTAGGCCTACCCTCCTTACGTAGTTGGTGCATTCACAACTTTAACATTCATGGGTTGAAACAGAACACTAGTCAGATGCGAATTTGCTACATCTGTTACATGCAAAACTGCAAATTAGCAAAGCTAATTTCAATTGCGTTGTGTAAAGTGTTACAGTGTAACACTGCAGCCCCGCCCAGGCAGGTGAGGGACAGTTCATTCCTGACACAAACTTGCAACTAGCATACAGTACAAAGAGCATCTGCCAATCAGGCTGAGAGACAAACTTTGGAAGGAGAGATAACAAGTGCTTTTCAGTTGGCAGGCAAAAGCTAATTTGCCAAATAGCTGTTATATCCGTTTCAGTGCAACTGCAAATTAGCTAAATTTCCTTGCTAACATTTTGTGAGTGGTGAGATTGCGATAACCCCCCTTTTGAGGATTTACAGAGATGGCAAGATTTCTCTGGCCACACATTGTATGCCTGGTGTTATGCAGATATGCCCACTGTCTCACTATTTCTCCATCTATCTTTCTTTTTCCCCCTTTCTCTTTTTGCCTCGTTGGTGCTGCTAATGCTGCTAATGCTGCTAAATGCTGCTTTGCCCCAACACACTCGCACACACAAACACACATAAAGACACGATGAGCAGACATGGAGCATGGAACGTACGGAGAGCGTCAATTCAGACTGCCAGTCGGGGGCGCTGTCCAGCTCTGTGGGGACCAGTAAGTGCAGCAGTCCGGCCTGCATGGCGCGCAGGGCTGCGCACTGGGGCTGCACAGAAGTTTCCGGAGCGGGCATGCAGTACGGAGAATCATACGACTCGCTGAGAGACTCGCCTCACAGCGACAGGTAAGAGATACAGACTCCACTTCCACTGGAGGAATTTGAAAGGCCGGTTTATCTGATAGGGATTAAAACTAA
The DNA here is from genome assembly GCA_025447815.1 of Percopsis transmontana. Lineage (NCBI taxonomy): Eukaryota > Metazoa > Chordata > Actinopteri > Percopsiformes > Percopsidae > Percopsis > Percopsis transmontana. Next base: position 5,300,491 of record JAOEHI010000002.1, on the reverse strand, counting down.
AGTCAATGGACAATGTAAAATTGGCTTAATCCCTGTCTGGGAAACCAGCCCAGAACATCCTTTTTTTTGGAAATCTGGAACTTTTTGGTTTTCCATCGTAGGAACCGGGCCCTGAACCATTTGTATTAAGTTCCTGCTCTGGAGGTGGTATGTGTTCTTGTTTAGGAACTGTTCATGTGAACAGCACTGAACATTTCCAAATGTTTGAAGAAAATAATAACAAAACAAGATAATGGGCACGAACAGTGGTGGCTCCAGAAAATTTTGATTGGGGGGGCAATGAGGGGTCCTGGTCATGTCAAGGGGGGTCTAATTTCCGTCTGCTCTCAATTGTTTGTG
>JAOEHI010000002.1:5260630-5286347 GCA_025447815.1 Percopsis transmontana | reverse complement strand
ATTTTGAACATCAACAACCCAAACCCCCCCCCCCCCCCTCCCCCTCTGCTCCCTCCCTCTGGAGGCCATTGGTCTGTTGTAGCTGTGTGTGCGCATTCATGTGATTGACAGGCAAGGTAGATTCACTGGACCAATCAGGGAAAATAGGCTCTGATTGGTCAGAAATCTCCAGGCGCCTGGCAAAATCTAACTCTAATATAGAGACAGGGGCTATCAACCAGAGCAAATATTCTCACAGAGCATTTGACTAACTGATAGCTGAAGGATGTTTATTGCATTTCTAACAAATTACACTAAATGTATAGCTGTAATCCTACCTACAACATCTTTAAAGAGGTTTTTGATATAACCGGCCCCAGAATTCTCCCCATAATCAATAGCTGTCTAGTGTCAGGAACTGTCCCTACAATTTTAAAATGGGCAGTTGTCCAGCCACTCAAAAATGCTCAAAAATGTATGGCCTATCTCTAAACTGACTTTTATGGCAAAGATACTCGAAAAGGCTGTTCTCTCACCAACTGTTTCAATTTCAGTCTGGTTTCAGAACTTTCCACAGCACTGCTGGATCTCAGTTCTGCTTTCGACACGATTGACCATTCTATCCTGATCAATCTCCTGGAGCATTTGTTGGGCGTGCAGGAAACAGCCCTCGAGTGGTTTAAATCCTACATAAATAACAAGGGTATCAGAGTTTGGATGGCCAAAAACCTTATCTACCTAAATGTAAATGAGACTGAAGTGGTACTGTTTGGCCCCCCTGTTGTCACGAACAATCTTGCCCAAACCCTTGGCCCTCTCTTGTTGCATATTAAACCCCACGTAAAAAAATCTGGGGGTGTTTTTTGTTGTTTCACTTTTTTTCTTTGCTCTTACCCTGTAGCCTACAGCAGTTTGGGCAGCCTCTGGTTGTTTTAAGCTTGATCTATAAATAAAGATGACTTGACTTTTAAAATGCGGAAAAACTACAAAACTCTGTGAGACAGGGATGACACCGATAAGGTTACAGCCTACTGTAGGTCGCAATCTTAAATAACATTGGCAGAGATGTACACTCTGCTGTCGGATTTTCATTGTTTTCCCTTTAGCTGTGAGACCGATCACTACAGCTAACGCGTCAGGACAGTATAAACAGCTGGCAAACCTGCATTAGTTTGCCCGATTAGAAAGTATAATTCATACATTGCTAACGGCGCATGAGGTTTGGATTTTACAACAACGTTTTTTTCTATGGTTTTATTGCAGGAATCCACCTCAACTTCAACCGGCGCCGTAAAGCATTACATAGTTCTCGCGAGAGGTCTCGTGCCCGCTCCCAAAAAGTTACATAGTACAATAGCAGGCAATGACAGAGATGTCATTCTCCCTATTACAAGTCAGTGTACCATCAAAATAGCTGTTATTTTAAAAGGTAAAATGTTACAATGTTGATTTAAGTTTGTGTAGCAATGACTGACTATAATAAACTAAACCAGCTAATACCAACTGTATTAGAGTCCAAGAACTATATAATAAAAAAGGAGCCCTTTTCCCAGCACAAAATGTATACAGACAAATGTAGAGCAATACACAACATCTAAAGAAAAGGGCAATGATCTGCTAATGCTCATTGACTGTAGTGTGGAGTTTAGTCTGTGGGTTTAGGAATATGATCTTGTACATTTAGAGATAAAAGCTCTATGATATAAGATGTGGGTGTGCCATTTACTACTTTAAAAGGAATCAACATCTTAACATTGGTCCTTTGTCAACAGCTGTCAATATAAATAATCCCAAAAAGCACTTCAAGTTAACTCTTGAAAAGTATAATGCTGGAGATACAATTTGATTATATGATATGGATCTGCTTTCAATGTTTGCAAATACATTACAGGTCCCATCACCTGTCAAATCGAAGGCAAAACGATAAGTGGGAAACTTTTGGCGGATGACCATTAATGACTGAATAAAAATTGAAGCATCACTTAGTGAAGTCGTACTGCGTCTGGGGGAACAGACCAGTTCACCAGGTATTGATCAAAGTCAATTTCCTGTCCCTGATGATTGAACAGAGTGCATTTTAAATTAGCTACATTGTGTCGGCCCATTTTAGACCTTTATCTATCATGCAGCTCTTTAAGAGCATTGTGCAGGTAGGGTTTCCAGGGAGAGAACTATTACTGATAGTCGGCTACCAAATGGGGAAAGACAGGGGTCGTTCCCCATTTGGCCAAGTATTCTACACACTAATGCAGGGTGTAATCTGATATTAGTTGGGTTATTATTATTATTATTATTATTACTACTACAACTACAATTAGGTCATTTAGCAGATGCTTTTATCCAAAGCGACTTACAATTACATGGAGCAGGTAGGAGTTGGGCATATTGCTCAAGGATGCTTGCAGGTAGGCCAACCCTGGGGCTCAAACCCACAACCTTCCAGCTGGGAGTCCAACACCTAGACCACTAGACTATCCTGCCCCCCACATTATGACTGAGAAATTTGAAATTTGGTGTAGAACCAAGTAGAACTTTTTAATGAGGACATCTGAGATCATTTGGAGTGGTCCATGAAAAGTTTAAATGATGAGAAAAATATATATTTTTGAACACACTAAACCCAATAAAAACAATAAATCACCTAATTACAATTATAAGGTAATTTTATCCAAAGCAACTTACAATTACATGCTGCTATTACAAGGAGTAGATAGGGGTTAGGCATCTTGCTCAAGGCTTAAGGATGCTTACAGGTAGGACAACTCTAAGGCTTGAACCCACCACCTTCTGGCTGGGAGTCCAACACCTAGACCACTAGACTATCCTGCCCTAAACACATAACAAAAGTGACTTACAGGTAACTTACAGTTAACTTACAGTAGAGGTAAATACAATGCCCTCCAGAATTATTGGCACCCTTGGCAATTATAAGCAAAAATTATTTTTTTACACTATTTATTTAGGACACTGTACAATTGTTTAGAAGCAGGTAGAGGTTTGGCATCTTCCTCAAGGATACTATGGCACAGGTTGGTTCATGTGGGGAATTGCACCTAGGGCAATAAGGGAGACGACCTCCCAGGCCAGGCCCGTCGCCAGAGTAAACCGAACAGGGGGGCATTTTGGTTTTCCCTGAAGGGCACACAATTTGTGTTTGAGTGGAGTTTGGTGGGGGGCACACAATGCCTCCCCCGTAGTGACGGGCCTGTCCCAGACCACTCGGTTATACTTTATACTTCCCTCCTACAATATAATATAAGTAATATATACAGTAGGCTTTTCTAAAAGCAGCAACTCACCTGTCCCTCTCTGAACTGAGATAGCACACAAGGTGACATGCCCACAGCAGGGGTCCTGCGTACGTGCTCAGGGCAGTTAGGAAAATTGCTGGTCCTTCTACATAACTCTCCAGGCCCACAAAGCCCACTGAAATGTCCACAGTGGCAATGTTGTTGGAATTCCCCTGCAGACACACAAGCCACATTTTTTTTCACAGGTGGTAAATGTATGTAGACATAACATGTACATAGACAGAAATACACTCACTGGCCACTTCATTAGGTACACCAAGTGAAACTGTATAGAATTAAACACAAAGGTGTTTGTTATTTAGCCTAGCCTCACTGATTGTGGTCAAAATAATAGAAACACGTGTCAGTACAATGCAATACAATTCAACAGCACCACAAACTACATCCTCCAAAATGATCAAACTGTTGGATCGCCATCTCTCCTAAAGGGTTTCAACATAAACTGAACATTATAACAATCATGAAGGGAGATTTATTGCAGGACTGTTGTATTAGACTGCATTAGTTTAGCTAGGAGTACCCATCAAAGTGGCCAGTAAGTGTACATTAAATACACATCTGCATTTGATGTAAGACTTCTTCTTCTTCAACCTTAGGAGTGAAAGCACAATATTATAATGTATGCTGAAGAATTTGTCTTATATGGTTTTATCCACATATAATTATTTCTATTTATTTTAGCAGCAGGCATTTAAGTAATCACTTTTGAAAACATTTATATCATGAAAAACGTACAGTTACGAAACAATGGAGACAATGGGAACTTATGATCTTTCAAAATGATTTACGAAGAATGAACATTAATCACAGACACCCTAACCCACGATCTCTGACTAAACCTTTTCAATACTGTATATTAAGCTCAATTTCTTGCATCTCTAAACAAAAGAAACGTACAGAACAAAACTGGCAAATTATTTGCATATTTCACAAAATTATACAACATGAAAAGTTTTATATACTGCAACATGGACATAGCAATTATGCCCTAGAATCAGTAGTAGTTCCTACTTTATGTAGGGATCGTTATAACTAGTTTGTTTCAAATTTAAACCCTGTTCATGTCATTACTGTATAGATTTATTGTGGGTTACAGCTTTGGTGAGAATGCCATTACTCAAGGCTCTTTAATTACATGCTAGGATGCTGGGACAGGAAATTGTTTGGCGGTGGCTTGTTTCCAATGCCATCATCGTATTAATGACCCAAGAGTGACAAGGGTTGTTAAACTGTTTGTGATGTAGAAGTTATTCCTGGCTTAGAAACATTCGCCCGCTCTCCTCTGTCAATCTTCTCCTATAAACAAAATCATACAGGAAACAACAAGCACTGCCCTTATGGCAGGGCTGGAAGATGGTGACATAGTTTATGCGCAAACAGCTTTCTCTCCATTAAAAGTTCCTGAATAACATTGCCAGTCATTTCATCGCTGATGAAAGCTGTCTTAAAGATAACTGTATGACATAAATAAAAAATACATTGTGTTATAGTGCCTCCAGAAGTGCAAATTTCAGTCCCATCTTATTGCTAGCTTTAGGGGGGAGGAATAGAGAACAGTGAGCGTCTAGAAGTGCCATAGGGGGAGGAGTAGAGAAGCTTACCATCCACTTAGCACTCATGTGTAGGAGGGGCTTGAACTCTCATACTGTAGTTTTGCAACAAAACAACATTTTTGGAATGCTTAATTACTTAGGGTAATTACGGACATAAACCAAATCAAACAAACTAATGAGTCTTTTGCTATTAGGCCATTTTCGGTCTGTTGTCCGTCTACTAGCTGCCGTTTTCAGTTAATGTCGTCTTGTTTCTATAGGTTTATTTATATACCAATCAGCCATAACATTATGACCATCTGCGTAATATTGTGTAGGTCCCCCTTTTGCCACCAAAACAGCCTTGACCTGTCGAGACATGGACCCCACTAGACCTCTGAAGGTGTGCTGGGGTATCTGGCACCAAGACGTAAACAGCAGATCTTTTAAGTCCTGTAAGTTGCGAGGTGGGGCTTCCAAGGATCGGACTTGTTTGTCCAGCAGATCCCACAGATGCTCAATTGGATTGAGATCTGGGGAATGTGGAGGCCAAGTCAACACTTAAACCATTCCTGAATCATTTTTGCTTTGTGGCAGGGCACATTATCCTGCTCAAAGAGGCCAATGCCATCAGGGAATACCGTTTCCATGAAAGGGTGCACATGGTCTGCAACAATGCTTAGGTAGGAGGTACGTGTCAAAGTAACATCCACATGAATGGCAGGACCCAAGGTTTCCCAGCAGAACATTGACCATAGCATCACACTGCCTCCGCCGGCTTGCCTTCTTCCCATAGTGCATCCTGGTGCCATGTGTTCCACAGGTAAGCGACACACACGCACCCGGCCATCCACATGATGTAAAAGAAAGCGTGATTCATCAGACCAGGCGTCCTTCTTCCATTGCTCCTTGGTCCAGATCTGATGGTCACGTGCCCATTGTAGGCGCTTTCGGCAGTGGACTGGTCAACATGCGCACCCTGACTGGTCTGGGGCTACGCAGCCCCATACGCAACAAACTGCGATGCACTGTGTTCTGACACCTTTCTATCAGAACCACCATCAACTCTTTCTGCAATTTGAGCTACAGTAGCATATCTGTTGGATCGGACCACACGGGCCAGCCTTCGCTTCCCACATGCATCAATGAGCCTTGGCCCATGACCCTGATACCAGTTCACCGCTTTTCCTTCCTTGGACCACTTTTGATAGGTACTGACCACTGCAGACCAGAAACACCCCAAAAGAGGCTGGAGTTTTGGAGATGCTCTGACCCAGTTGTCTAGCCATCACAATTTGCCCTTGTCAAAGTCACTCAAATTCTTACGCTTGCCCATTTTTCCTGCTTCTAACTTTGAGGGCAAAATGTTTCACTTGCTGCCTACTATATCCCACCCATTGACAGGTGCCATGATAACGAGATTATCAGTGTTATTCACTTCACCTGTCAGTGGTCATAATGTTATGGCTGAAATATATATATACATATATATATACATACATACATACATACATACACACACACACACAGTATATATACATACATGCATACATACACACACACACTGTATATATACATACATACATACATACATACATACACACACACTGTATATATACATACATACACACAGTTGTTCCTCTAGTTTTAGTGATACATTTTGAAAAACAAAGGCGTTCTCCGCATTCTGTGGAGTCCCCCCACTGGTACTGGCACAGACCATCCAGTAAGTCCCCCTGGAGTTCTATTGTGTTCTGCAACAACTTGCACCACATCACAATAAACAAACCTGGAGCACGAGAGGACTTGACACTCCTGAGAAGTTTGTTGGGGTGTCTAAGCTTAAGGGCAATTATCAACTCAAAAGATAATTTAAGGATCCTTTAATCACTCTTGGTAGATGGTAGAACCGAGACAGGAGCGGGGAATTCACTTAGTTTTAGCATATTTCCCCATTTATTATTCAGACATGAGGAAATGAGAAAGGCCAACAATAAAGGCCGTAGCGAGTCTGCGCATCTGTGTTGTTCCTAAAAACAAACATAACCATTGGACTGGTTTTTCGAGACTAAAAAATTGTTCTTTGTGAGATCCGGAGAGAAAACAAAAGCACAAAAAACACACCATAAAATACACTGTAAATTCTGTTCTGTAGTAGGAAAATGTAGTATACATGTACAACACACTTACTATTCCCTAACTGTTATATTTATATATAATCTTACTCGTATTATACTGTATTCATAATATTACATACTTCATCCTACACTATGCAACTTATTCAGTAATTATCACAACATGTTTATGTGTCTGCAAGTATTGGATAATAATTTAACTGTATACTCATACCCATTATTGTATGTAATGTACTGTATTTCATTATTATTTTATTATAACCCAATGTCTTCATTCCTGCATAAACTGCAGTGCTAATGTTAAAGCAGCATATGATAACTTTTATATAGTTAAAATGGTAAAAAGTGATGGCAGTATTGGAAGTGGTCTCCCCATGCTCAAGTGAAACCAACAGAATAACATAACACCCATTGGATTTTACAGCATACAAGTGTCTCTGTACTGGATAGTACAACGGCAGGGAATATGTACAGTATATGAGCATATACCGGAAGTGATTTTATGTTTTGAGACAAAAAACAAAAAGGTCTGCATTTTAAAAACGAGACAAAAAACAATATCACAGCTTATAAAACCAATGTGATGTTCACCAATCACATCACCAATTGCCAAGTTAAGCATTGCAGCTTTAAAACATTAGTAACCAATTCTTCTCTTTATCATTTACCATTTGTTCTGCTTTTTACCTGAAAGTAGAAGAAGGCTTGACCGAACCAGTAGTGCATGATGGTTGTCTGAGCCGCGTCGTAATGGAGTTTCTTCCAGATGAACTGGGCCATGATGCTCTGAATCAGCAGACAGCAGCACAGCACCGGCAAGTTGTGTGCTCGAAACAACAGGGACACCAGCAGCACCAGGCCGCTGTAAATCTCCCATAAGCCCCTGCTCTTCAGGCGGGCATCGGCTGCAATGATCTGGGAGCGCAATAGGTCCTTGGTGCCCGTGAAGAGGATGCCCAGCACAAACACATAGACAAAGCGGGCCTCCACGGTGCCTCTGGAAAAACATGATGGCAAACATGAAGTGTAATTTATGCTATTGTGGTGAAGAGCACTGTGAAATGATCATTCCAAACTGTACATCAGTGGTTTACCAAGTCCCTACTTGGTAAACCACTGATGTCAGGGCCCTCCGAGGCTTTTATTTTTCATCATTGAACTGTTTTTTTTAGAAATGTATTATTATTATTATATTTTAGCACAAATTATATATTTTGTAACATTTTTATTTTAAACTTAACATATGTGCAGGGGAGGAGTCGCAAGCTATATCAACAACTTTTACAGCATCAAGAGTAAAAAAGTCAAAATGCTCTCACTGTTGAAAAGACAGATATTTTGGAAACTAGCAGGGTGCTTTAGTGGTATATAGGCATTCTAGTTCTCTCCTTCTAAAACCCTTGAACCCTTGTCCCTAACCAACTGTCCTCCTCCCTCTCATAACACAACCTCCTGGACCCTGAAACTGCTCTTCTCATGGTGACAGAAGTCCTGCACACTGCCGTGCAAACCTCCTCCCTCTCCTCAGTCCTCATCCTCTTAGACGTGTCTGCAGCATTCAACACGGTAACCACCAGGTCCTTCTATCCACCCTTGCTGAGCTGGGTATTTCCAACTCGTGTCCATTCCAGTGTCCTCTGGAATGGACACCTGTACAAACCCTTCCCACTCAACACTGGGGTTCCACAAGGATCTGTGCTGGGACCCTTACTCTTCTCACTGTACACTAGATCTCTTATCTCTGTAATCTCTTCACACGGATTCTCCTATCACTGCTATGGCGACAACACCCAACTCTACCTCTCCTTCCATTTTACACGCAGATCAAAACTAGGATCTCTCAATGTCTTGCAGACATCAGTGCTTGAATGTCTTCGCATCACCTCAAGCTCAACCTTGAAAAGACAGAGCTACTCTTCCTCCCGACAAAGGACTGTCCTCTAGTGGACTTGTCCATTACCCTTGAGAACATCACTGTGTCCTCCTGTCCAACTGCAAAGAGTCTTGGAGTTGTCCTGGACAACCAATTGTTCTGCGCAGCCAACATTGCCGCAATGACATGTGCCTGCAGATTCTCCCTCTACAACATCAGAAGGATAAGGTAATTCCTTACAAAAGAAGCGGCACAGCTCCTGGTCGAAGCTGTAGTAATCTCACGTCTAGACTACTGCAACTCTCTACTCGCCGGACTACCGGCCTTTGCTACCAGACCCTTACAACAAATCTGTCCTTCACAGGCTCCCAATCTCAGCCCACACCCGATTCAAGACGACGGAGGCCTACAAGGCCATGGTAAGATTCCAGGCCCCAAACAGAGCACTTCGATCTACCACCTCGGTTGCAGGCTGGCATCTCCGTCGCTAAGAGGGCGTAAAAGTTACTCAACCCATTCTCGACTCTTCTCTGTCCTGGTGCCACAATGGTGGAATGAGCTTCCTGCAGCAGCCAGGACAGCAGAGTCACTACTGATCTTGCGCAAGAGACTTAAAACACACCTCTTCAGAATCCACCTTAGTACCTCAGCCACCTACCTCTCTACCTCATAACACTGGGGGTGTGGGCGAGGTTTAGCTCTGTCTGGGAGAGAGAGAGAGAGAGAGAGAGAGTGTTTGGGGTGTGGTTCACGGGACTCATTAGGATTGGGAACAGGTGTGTGTCATATACTAATCACCTGTCCCTAGAAAATGAGACCAGGAGAGCAGAGTTGAGAGACACCAGTGAGCCGAGAGGCTGGCAGAACGAGAGAAGGCAGCAACAAGTCCTGCATGTATTATTCAAAGTACCAGGCAGTGTTAAGTCCTTTGTGATTTCTGTGTACCAGGCAGTAGTAAGTCCTGAGTGATTACCTTACCTGAGGAGGCAAATAATTGGTATTTAACCGGTTCAACTGTTGAAATGTACTGATTGTAAGTCGCTTTGAATGAAAGCGTCTGATAAATGCTGTAAATGTAGTTAATTTCTGTTAGTTACCAGAGATAAAAGTTGAGTTCTGTTCATTAGACCTACTCTACACAAAAAATAATATTGAATAACATCAACAATAGTCATTTACCACTTTAGCAGTACTACACATTTACAGCCAGGCACCCTGCTACAATGGATGTTCTTCAGTCAGTATACAACATGTCAAAGCAGCATTAATATTTTAAGATGTTAGACTCAAAGTATGAGGTGGGTAAGACATATCTTTCCAAGCTACAACAAATACAACACAAGGGTTTGGTTTACCAAGGGATTAATGTGCTAAAGACTTAAATTTTGTTATATTGCTTTCATTATAAGAGAAAAAAAACTGTGACAGGGAATGATGAAACAATATGAAAGACATTTGTTTAGATACATTTAGTATTTTCTTCTAATTTTAAAAAGGGAAGAGGAGAGCTTGAGGGGAATCTGTACGTGTGAAAAAAGGAGGTTGTTCAAGTGTAGAGGCTCAGTGCAGCGCGGGTTTATGTGGGGGGTGCAGGCGCAGAGGGAACAAAGACACGAAACATAGAAAATTTGGCAAAACATGAGTCAACGCTTGGGGTTTAATAAATCATAAGATTTTCTCGGATACTCTGCCAGCGTACTAAGTCTACAAACATACGAACACACAATACAAACAATAATCGACAAATCACGAAACTAAAGGCCCCAACATATATAACTTCCCACCGACAAACCCAGGTGCACATAATGGTGATTTACAAAGCTAGACAGGTGTGTGGATGCTGTGCGTTGAGTGTGTGGTCAGCCGCCGACTGGTGTACAGCACACCGGCTAGATCAGAATGAAGGGAAGGGGCGTCATTCCTGGATGCGCCCACGGATGTTACACTCAGTAAATTACACCCTTCAGTGACACCATGTCTTCAGAAAGTACTGTACGCTAAAAACATATAAAAGAGAACTAAGAATGAGGTTGTCGGCAGAATCTGATATTACAGATGGGGGAAAAAATATATAGAAATTACATCCCAGTAGTCGCTTGGCAGATTTTCTTTAGTGAAAAGAAGCATACTGTATAAAGTGGTATTCTGAATTAACACAGGATAAAAGATTCCCAGTTCTGAAATGTTTCCTCTTTAAGAATCCTTTACCATAAATAATTAATAGGCTCAAAAAGTTCCAAATTGAAGCATTAAATGCATGCTTGCAGTAATGAAGGCAATTACATTTAGCCTGCAGTATATTTTAATTATTTAGCATATGCTCACATCCAATGTTACTTTCAGTAAAATACACTAACATTTGGCAAATACACTCCTTAATTAACAAATTTTTAGCATTTTAGACTGAAATCAGTAATTTAATCTAAAAACTTAAAATGGTCCTATAAACTAACTGCTTCGGTCAGAGAAAGATATCACAGGCTATAGAGCCTTTTTTTATCCCAGTTGCAGTCATAGCCTTGAAAGCACTAAAGGATAATAGCTGACCCTAAAGAAGTCATGCAGGTATTGACCATGTATTATTAATCACAGCTTTTATTGAAAGCCGTTTTTTACAGAAGAACTAAGCGATGATATGACCCATACAGCAACTTTCCATTTCCCCAATAATTACATTCATCATTATTTGATGCAAAGCCAATGTTGAAAACCCACGCCTGAATTTAACTGAAGAACACCTGGTTTGCTTATTAGTTTGTGTGCAAGGTGAATATGTTAAGACATTCTTATCCAGTATGTGCGATGTACAATATGTTTTTAAGGCTTATGCAACAAGTATTTTACCTTAAAGAATGCTGAGATTCTATAATGTGAGATTCTATTTGTATTATTGCAGTACTACTGAACACACCATTTTAAACAACTAAAGATAATTCTTCACTTTACAACTAAGATAACTGCTTTCTCCTGTCTTATCAGTCACTCCCTTGCTTTCTTATAATTCTTCAACAAACATAGAAATAGAAAACAGTGGGAACTGTTTGAGTCACCTGAAAAGGTGGGAAAAGCAAAAACAAGTTGCTTGACAGCAGCCTATTCCTATAATCGTTAATAAAAGTGTCATAGTATTGTATTTCCTAGCATATAGGCATTGCAAACTTTTTTTGTTGAAAAAGGTGACAGCCATCAGAGACACAAGCCTGAGTTTGTTCAGTGCATGAAGTATGTGTTTACGGCATGAGAATCTATTTGTCGTTTCTGTCATTTAATTGCTGTGTACTTTTGAAGCCTCAGACTGTCTGTGGTGGTTTAATTGGCTCTTGCTTTGTACAGTCATGGAACAGAATAAAAAACCTTTTATTTGAGCCCTATAGTGTTGTTATCAGATTAATGAGACGACACAAGCAAGTCGACAGAGCAGTTCATTAAACCATATAAGATATACCATAACAGGCCAAGAGATAATCCATCATCAAAGCCTATTAGTTTACGCTTTAGTCGATGCACAAAACTATTCAGAGTTGGCTCCAAAATATTACTTTCAGTATACTCGCACTCTCCCTTAAACTTGCAGTCGGATGGTTCTCAGTTACTTTCTGCTGTTGGATGTTTTGTCAAGCGTGGGGTAGTGAAATGTCAATATTGCCACACTGCATGACTAGCCAAATCGATCTGAAGAAATTTGTTGCATTTTGCAATGTTAGCCGTACTCCTGTGGACAGAAAATGGTGGCTTGTCAAAGAGCGCTACAGATGAGCTGACTGGATTTCATGTTACATGTTACCCTGGCAACAAGCTTTGGTGATATACCAAGAATGACTAAGCGAGACAGGTGAGACTGTGTGCAATCCTTGAACATGTTTGCTATATCACCTCCATTAATCACCCCCGTCAGCCTAACACATACGTCAGCCAAAAGAATAAATTCATTGCCAGAGGAAAGCTTGACGGGTGGGGAGGAATGTGTGCCTGCTCTATTTGAGCCCGTCTTTGGGATTCATGACCATCAAATGCCACCATGGTAACCGGGTGACTGAAATAACAATGGGGACAGACAAAGCATCTAGCTAATTATATAACGAGCTGCCAATTCATTTGTGGCTTAGACGACAGCATGTCTCTTAAGCTTGGTTAAGCTAAATCTCTCTGGGTTTTTAACGTTCCATACAAGTAATCGGCCCATAACAACATATGCTTATAATTCCTAAAATACCCGCATCCTCTGGATGGGTGGAGAGTTAAAACATTAAAAATGTCTTATATGAACGGCGCTTATTTGAGGCCAAATATTTGCTGAAATGGAATAGTGATAAAGTGCAGTATCACAGGTTTGTCTTCTGAAATTGGGTTGTGAAATGATTTACCCCAAGGGTAATATAGTTTAAAACTGAAAGCTCTCTGTGTGTGTGTGCCCACTGAAGGTAGGGGTTCACAGGTGTTTTGAAGGGAGTTTGAATACATTTCCATTTTTAAGAGGGGCCGGTATGCATGCATATTTTCTAAATGAGCTGACTGCACAACAGACATTTGTAGATAAAGTGATACAAGAATAAATGGGTCATGTTTTATGCAGCTGCATGAAAGCGTGTACAGAAAACCTCTCTCAGACAGACATCGATATAAACACGAACACTTTGAAAGCCCTCCTCTGGTTTGTTCAGTAGAAATGAACCATACATTCTGGGAGGAAGACGGCGGAAAAAGAAGGTCTAAGATCTATGCAAATGGGGCTTACCCTGTCAAGAGACTATTTCTCAATTTTTTTTAAATAACCCCATCTGGAAGGGAGTTTGTGCCTGTGTGAGTCAGTGTGCATTTGTGCCTGTGTGTAGGTGTGAGAATAAGTAATCTTCTCATGCATTCAAAATACTACACGCAAGAACAAAACCTTATATTTGTTGAGAATCTTTTCCGTTTTCAGTGATTTAAACTTAACAAAAATCTGGAAAGTATTCCAAAGGAGGAAAAAAAAGAAAAAGAATTTCACTATGGTTTTGGGAACACCAAATACTTTTAATAAACAAGGCGCACATTTTCCCAACTATTATATCACTAAACCAATAGATCTACATATTCTATTGGTTTATGTGCAGAACCCTGCCTGAGCCCATTCCCAGAACACAAAACAAGCATAAGCCAGCCAACCACCAACTTCGGTCAATCGTACATTCCGTCAGAAGAAACCGGGTCCCTACGAGGTGGTGATGAGGTGCATATGGGTGGCTAGGGGTGAGAGGTTGAGCTTTTTAATTAGGTGAGCATGTAGGGGAGACTGCCCGGGAGAAGACCAGAGGTTAGGGGGGCAGGGCCGGCTGCTGGCCGTAGATGACGCGAGGTCATAAACATCTAGACAGGAGAACCATGTGCTGTTCTGTGCACTCATTACTACATGACAGCCGAGGTTACTAGCAGCTAACTCTAGCGGTGTGATTCTACAGTGTGCTGAATGAAAATTTCGATAGCAGATATTTTCAGATAGATTATTACAATTGTATTACAATTACAATTTAATATACACTAAGATACAGTGAAGCATTAAACAGATTAGACAACGAATTGGCTATAATACTGATACTAGTTGGCAGGATTGGCAGGATCAAAATGGATGGTGTAAATGATTTTTCCTTATGCTCTTTCCTTTTGACACACACACACAATTGGACAAGCTAGGTCATGTGCATGCCCGAGCCAATCCGTGAGAGTGGACGGGCTGTACACACACACAACAAACTTGCAGAGCAGACTTGGAGGCAGATATTAAAATAATAACTGTTTCTGTGCACCAAATGTAGTATAAAATTGTAGTGAATTGTGACCTCAACATTGAAATTAATATAGAATCATGTATCAAGTGTATTGTTACCCCTCTAGTGTATATATGTGCTGAGAACATCCTGCTGTCATCTGATACTATGTAATGCACAAAGCAGATCTTGCACTCACATTCACTTCATTTTTCCACAGGTGGAAGATAAAAAGTAACGTGAGAGGTTTTACTGAAAACTTACTTGGACACGCTTTGACCAGCATGTTGCCACGGAAACAGGACATTCCCAACCGCTGCCCGATAGCTGTAGACCCCTAACAGTCCAAGGGCCAGGGCGATCTTGGACACCCACGAGCATCGGTGTTGAATCAGGAAGTAGATGAGGACCAAAGAGAAAGCGGCCAACAGGGAAAGAACCATCTTGTGTTCGGAGCTGGCAAAAGACAGCAGATGCACTTGAATGCAAAGAATATATTCATTGTATGGACCCTTTTCCAACAGGGTGTCATAATAGGGTAAACACAGCTGTAGCTCAATTTATGGATGCACTACATTTTCTTCTACCAGTGCACCAGTATAGAGAAAATACTCCTACTAATATTCCTACTTCTACGCCTCTTCAATGTACTCCGAGATGGAAAATGTGCTTGGTGCTGCCGTAGAAGAAGAGCGTAACACCATGTTTAAGTAAACACAGCGGTATGACAGGGATAAGCCACACAAAAGGTGAGATTTTATACTTTTATATTTGATTGGGTGATAGACAAGGAGTTGACAAGTAGGATAAGCTGGTCGGATTTTTAAAATTCGGTTGTACAAAAAGAACGTGCCTTTTTCAAAACTGTAAAAACGATTGGATTGCAAAGCGTCGCTAACAATGATCCATGACAAAAGTCACAAACTGGGCTAGTGCACTGGTATACATCCATGAAATGGTCCTATAATTAATAGTTTTCATTAACGATTAGCTACACCTGTTTGCCCTTCTATGTCACCTCTGTGAAGAGGGTCCATTGTAACACTGAGGACACTGGGTCTATCTGGGCCCTTCAAAGTAAAAACAAGCACTTCATTCATTCAAAGTCAGTTGTATCCTTGAGCAACTTTAAAAAAGGCAAAAATCATCAGTTGTTAACTGGATGTGAGGGTACATGGTTTGAATTATGCCTCAAAGGACATATCAAAGAGATGCGAGTCCTTGTATCTGGCTGTTAGCTAGATCAGAAAGGGGAGCAGTTAGGCACTTTGGGACCAGATGGGAGGGAAACAATACCTAGATCTTATTATCCAAGAAACAGGCAGATGGAGCAATGAGAAGCAAGAAAGGAGCCATGCCGGATGGAGAAAAGGTCAGTTATTATACCACAATGCTGCAGTGCATGTTAAAGTACAAAACTATCATTCCCCAAGCTGCTGCGCAGAATATTAGTGTCCTTGAGGCTGCCAGTGAAACACCTTTTTCTACAGCCTGCCTCAGGCGTTCTAACTAATGCTAACAGTAGCCTGGTTGTCTTTTTCAAAGTAAAAATCATTGACACGATAAGAGCCTCATAAGAACCTACAGAGGTGGTCCAAGAATGATGAGAGTAAGATTAGCTCTCAAACTGTAGACAACAGACCCACCTGTTGAGCCAGTGGCCCATGTCCGGAAGATGAGCCCACTGCACCCCAGTCTGGTTGAGGGACCGCAGTAGACGGCAGCACGCCAATGTGAACGGAGGCGTGGCTAGAGCCAGCCATTTCTCTGAGCAAAACTCTGCCTTGGGGGAGCCAGCGGGATGACAGTCTTTGGAGGGGTGGAAGTGGTCTTGCTCTTCCGCTGCGCTTGTCTGCTCCCTGAAGTACCTGCGGCAGACATCTTGGAAAATAGCGAGACAGAGGGTGCTAAGCAAAAAGTACCAGGTTTGGTGTTCCTCCTCGACGAAACTGCTGGCTGCAAGGCTGAGAGTGTGTGCCAGTGTGCCCGCCAACAACAAAACATCCAGCTCTGATAGCGCCCACTCGCCGCCACTGGCACAGGGTGGAGACTACAAAAGAGGGATGGAGGGCATTATTCTCGATAGATCAACTGCTATCTTTTATTGCTTGAAGAATGTTTATTAGCTTGAATTTGTTAGCTTAAGGAATAGTTTAAGACTACCTGTAAGCATCCTAGAGCAAGATGCTTAAGCTGAGCTCTATTACCATATATTTGGAATTGAAAAAGCATCACATTTTACCTCAACTAAACCACATGTTCTCGAGCTTTTCCGGCATTTTTTATATTACTACTGTATATTGGCCAATATATATGACCATACAGATACAGTATCATATGGATATATACCCATACAATCAATATTAGCAGATAATAACAGATAACAAATTTATACTGTAAATCACATTGTTTCCCCATTACTTAAGAATTCCTTCTTTAGGTAATATATATATTATATATTATTGTATATATATTATTGTAAAATGAATTAACCATTTGTAGGACACCAAAACATACTTTTGGGGAACCTTTTCGCATGTTCTCAATGGTATGTTTCTGGTCATATTTTATTGAGGGTCAACTTTAATAAGCTACAGCTGTTTTTGTTCACGACTACAGTCCGACATCAAAATGTGACAAAAACTACGGCTTGTTTCACACTCTCTATGTTCTATGCTAAACATACAGCTGAACAATTGGACCGTTTGATTTCTTAATCCAACGTTTTAAAAGGGGTAGTGTACTTTTACATGCAAAAGAATCACAGATGTTTGAATTTTCATGGATAGATCTACAATAATATACTGTAGCAGTTATAACTTTATCAATTAACTTACTGATGTGTGCTTTGTTAATTTCTTATTGCAATATGTAATTTGCTGATTTTTTTAGTTTAGCCACACACTCTTTCACTGTTGTATTTCAAACATAAACAGTGAGCTGGAGAAAAAATGGTTCCAGTTTAGTTTTGTGGTTCTGGTAGTGTACCTTGAAGGGACAATCAGACATTTTGTCCCACTGTGTATATAACAAAACAGCGTTTCTCTAACGGGCGCATAATAATCTCCAGTTGCCCGTTTAAGGAGTGTAGCTTCCACTTAAAGAGAAACAGAAGTACAATGAGAAACTCGATACACAAAAGAAAAACAGTACAAATCTTTGATTAGGAAATTATTGCGAAAAAGGGACATATTAAGTATCGAATGTTCATGTATTGATCAAAAGGGTATGAATGAAGTCACTGTCAACAAAGTAGGCACAGGTCTTTGATGAGCAATTAAGCGTAGCGTTAGTTTTGGCAGGTCACAGTAGTCTGCTCACTGCTGTCAGTCAGCTGTCTGTCAGCTGACTCATCAACACCCAGCTGACATACCTACACCAACCTCATTGGCACGTTGAATGAAGGAGGTTCTTTTAAATAGTCCCCCCCCCATTACTATTTTGCTTGCTAAGTTCGCTTCAGAAACCCGCCACCTCCACCTATTCTTTGTCTTTCAATTGTTGTACACGTCTTTCATTTTCACTAAACCCGAATATTAAGTGTTGTTTTCAGATATTGCTTGACCCTATTACGGGTATTATGTGTATGCATATTACTGTATTTATGTTATGATTGCATATGTTCATACATGCTTACCATCATGTTATTGCTGATAAAACCTCTGTCTGCTGCTGGCCTATTAGGGGGAATAAAGCTGCTGTTTTGATACATCCATACTTGCATACATCAGTATGATGAGTAGAAGCCCCCCGAAATAGCCATTCCGCCAAAGACAAATTGTTAATAGCATACTATTATATGTCCTAATAAATTGCGAGAGTGGTCTGACTGAACTATGGCTGTCAAAATAAATCCCTGAAGGAATTTAAAATGTATTTTTATGTTTTTAAAATAAGTACTGTGTACTTGCAAAACAACAGCGCATGACACGTTGGCACGTTATTTTCCTACAAAATCGACATCATGTAGATTTACACAAAATCCCAGTTGACTTGTCTGCTCCCAAAAATCTAATCCAATTGTCTTCACATCGCATCTGATAGCATTACTCAGCCAAAAAGGATACACTGCTTCTAGGTTGCATTCATTTCCATACATTATCATTGTTGTATTTCATAATACTCTATCTAATTTATAATTTGTTTTTTGGAACATCTCTCAAAGTATGCCAGGGCCGGGAATGGCTTTGGTTTGGAAAAAAACGTGTTCTATGCACATACTCCCTTGAATTACTGCAAAGGGGGTCTTGTAGCTATGCCTCAAGTAAATATGTCATGTCCCAAAGAAAGCAACAATGTCTTTTTGGCTGTACACCTCCTTGTTTGAAGAATTCACTCTTTAATGGTTTGCCTGATATTGAAATTGTAACATTTCTACAGTTTTAAAGCCTAACCTTATGTTCCTCCCGAGTTAATTAAGCTGAAAACGGTAAACTGGCAGTACAAGTCAGACAAGAAATATTGTAATTGCCAAATATGCTTCCTATGAGGTTTTATTTCATATACAGAAGTTGTAAACAGGAAGTATCCCACTGGGGCTAATGGTAGCATTCCGTTGTCTAATAAAGACACACATGACTATATTGTGAATTTCCTGGTTTTGAAAATGAGCTTTATCATGTTTTTTGAAGGCGTAAACACTTGCCCTTTGAACTGTATTATATTCCCAGTGAGAAGGGGTAGGTTTCTCAATGCTAGTGAGTAGTGAGGTTTTGCTATGCACTATTATTAATGATAATAGGGTTTAGAATAGTAAACCTATTCTTGAAAAAAATACATAAAACATGGTCAAAGAAGTGCATTGCTTCCCCTTGCTGGCAAAGACTTTCATTAACACTAATTGTGCTGTCATAGACCAGAGGGGGAGATGCTTCATTAATATTCAAATAACATTGAAATGATATTCCATAAAATGGTTTCATGATCAAATTATATTCTAATAGCATAATCTCTCTAATAAAATCCATTGAAAAAAGAGAAGAGGTACATACAGTATGCGCGGATCCACACATACGGTAAACTCGGCTATCATAATAGAGCTTTTCCCTTTCCCTGCCTTAGGCCAAGATAAAGCGTAGCAGTCGATCTTATAAAACCTGGACCACAACCACATGTCCCGAGGACAGATCAAAGATATTGCCCTTGTGCCCTGTCAGAGGACGTAGTTGTATTACGAGTGCAATGCAAAACCAATACAGTAATAGTTGAGAATGTTTCTAATAAGGTTCCTGATTTCAAGACCAGTACGTTGAGGTTTTCTTATTGATACCATCTTCCCATTGGCGTTCCTCAAACTAAGAGAGGAATGTTATCAGAGTGTCCTTGGCTCTGACTAATCAGCTGCAATGCATCTGCAAATAATTCATTCCTGGTGCTAGCATGTCTATATATGATTTATAATACGGTACCAGCAGGCCATCCAACCTTGGTGACTTTCCATCATAAAATAGCCCTTCTACCTCATCCTCTGCTATAGGAACCTCCAGTCTACACTTTTCAGCTTGCTCTTTTGAAATATTAGATATTTTCACCCTGGGAAAAAGCTTAGTAAGCTTTCCCTGCAGCTTTGCTCTCTGACTGACGTAAACTCTTTACAGTCTTGAAAACGCTGTGGTTAAGGTGTAAAGGACTTCTTTGCATTTCTTTATATTGCAAGTATAAAACTTAAAAAGGACCCTACATTTCTGTCCTAACTCAGCTGTTTATGTTTGAAACACAACTATGCATTTGGCTGTAGGGGGAGGGGTAGTGTCGTGTGACGGCAAAGCATGTATTTTTATAACCTTGGCAAAAATAGCATCAGCAAAGTGTCAATCAACATTGGCCACGTAACACAAAGTCTAAAAATACAAGACAGACAGATCGCTATAGGCACCATGTAAAAAGGTCTAAAAAGATCTAGTGATGTGTATAGAGGAGTGCCTTCCACTCAGCACTTAGGTGTGGGAGGGGAATGCGTTCTTTAAGTTTTCAACCATAACAAGATTTTTGTAATGCTGGTTTCAACCACAAGGGTAAGTCTGGACACTAAGGGCGCTTTCACACCTGCCTCGTACTAGAGTACGATTCAAAACAAGCATACTGGGACCACCTCTTCTAAGAGGTATCAGTACGCTTGTTTGGTCTGCTTTTGGTTTTGAAAAGAACTCTGGAGCGGTTCGTTTGGGGTGAGAACGTGATATGACCTCGATCCGACCCAACTGCTGGAAGAACTGCGTGGACTAAACCAGTTGCCGTATTATGGGAAGTGTTTATTGACAAATTTGGAGTCGTGGGGAGGAACACACAGCGAAATCTTCGCATTGTTTAGTAAACAGCTCAGGGAAAGGGGATTTCATAGATCTGTAGAACAAAGACAGATCTGGCCAATGAGTGATGTGAATGTTGTCACGTGACTTTTGTTGCTGCATTTTCGTCCGTTTCACCAACTCCTCAACTGATTCGGACCAGAGCAAACAGTGTGGTGTGAAAATGATACAATGTTTAAATGTTTGCCCTTGGTCCGGACCAAATTAACTTGTTTGGTTCGGATCTTTTGGGCAGGTGTGACTACAGCTATTGCACTCGGGTGCGGTCCAAACAACTGCACTGAGACCCAGCAGAAGATGTGGTCTCAGTCCGGTTCCAAGCAAACTCTGGTACGGTTTGTTTAAGGTGTGAATGTGGCCAGACCTCGATCCAACCCAATGGCAGAAAGCACTGTATCTTCTACACAGTGCCACTGTCAGCATGTCATGTTAGGCGCACATAAGAGCATGCTCTTTTCGCCGGAACCGCCTTGCAGCACGTCCTCGTCTTTGCAAAATGCTAATTACGACATCGTATCATATGATGCGCATAAGTTTCTGCAAATTGCGATTATAGCTGATAACACCAAATCAGTAAAAGAATAAAATTTGCACTACAGAAGATCTCCATGATTATTTATCAGTCTACCTCCCGGCAAAGAACTGCCCCCAAATGGACATTACCCTTGAGAACACCTCAGTGCCCTCCTGTCCAACTGCAAAGAGCCTCGGAGTTGTCTTGGACAGTCAACTGTCCTGCGCAGCCAACATTGCCGCAACGACCCGAACCTGCAGATTTGCCCTCTACAACATTAGAAGGATAAGGCCTTTCCTCACAAACGAAGAGGCACAGCTCCTAGTCCAAGCGGGTTACCGGTCTCTGCTACCAGACCCTTACAACAAATCCAAAATGCAGCAGCCAGTCTTGTTTTCAACCAACCAGTTGAAGTTCTCTCAGGTAACCCCCCTCTTCCGAGACTTTCACTGGCTCCCCGTCTCAGCCCGCATCCGATTCAAGACATTAGTGCTGGCCTACAAGGCAGCAAAAGGAACCGCCCCGCTCTACCTCCAAGCAATGGTAATATTCAAAGCCCCAGCCAGAGCACTAAGATCAACCACCTGGGCTGGCATGCTGGCACCTCCGTCGCTACGAGCTGCGTGTAAGAGTCGCGCAGCCCAGTCCAGACTCTGTCCTGGCACTAGAATGGTGGAACGACCTTCCTACAGTGGTCAGAACAGCAGAATCACTACCAATCTTCTGCAAGAGACTTAAATCCCACCACCAAAAAATACAAATAAAAATCAACATTTGGTCCGGACCAAAGCAAGTGAACTAGCGGACCTTCCTGGTGTGAATACACCCTAATTTAGGAGCGGCCCCAATGAAATCATCCCTTTACAAAAAAAAGAAATTCAATTATTTTGTTAAAAAAAAAATAATAATAAAAATAAATCGCTATTTCCTATGGTGGAGTGAAGTAAAACACATACAGTATTTCCACTTTGGTGGAAATACAATATAGTTCTATTTAATTCTATATATACTTTTACCTTGAGATGCTCTCTAAAGACCACTATAGAGAATCAATAGAAACAAGGTCACGAGCCAGACACACTACCATAAGTGATGCTTTTGAACACTCATGACCAGTGAAATCAGAATCTGCAGGTATCTTCACTAGCCCTCTGCTTTGTTACTTCTGTAAAATCATTATCAGTAATAGATGCTGTGTATCTCTGTAAAGGACATATCTACACAGAAAGCTAATGCTTTGCAGTGCAGATTTTTTGTTACCAATATTTTCTTCACTGGGGTCTAGACTGAAGCTTTTTTATTAAAGTATTACCTGTCTTCCACTTCCTGGTGCCAGTATTCTTCTATTAAAATTACAGTATAACAATTTCTTTGTTCTTCAGAGTAATAACAAGAATTGTACTGAAAGCATTTTTCATTATTATGTTACACAGATGTAAACTGATACAACAAAATACGCATTAAAACTAAATAAAACTGAAAATAATGCACTGCACGCATCTTTGCTGCTGCCTCAGCAGAATAAAAATACCACAATACCATGTACTGCTAATATAGGCTCAAAATAATATAAATGCACAATATCCCCGAGCGTCCAGTCAGCAATCTCTATAGACTCTTTAAAACCTTTCTTAACCTCTAATTACTTGTCTTTAAAACCGTCCTTTCCATTAACACTCATTTTGGTATTACAAAGTTTTGCAATTTAAAAAAAGTTCTAAAATAAATTAAGGGAACACATAATCATCACAGTATAACACCAAGTCAGTTAAACTTCATTGATATCCATCTGTCCAGTTAGAAAGCATAAGCGATTGTGAATCAATATCACCTGTTTTGGTGCAATTGAAAGAGACAACAGGTGCACTGGAGCGGCAACAGCAAGACAACCCCCAAAAAGGGAATGGTTTTGCAATGTGGTGGCCACAGACAATTGCTTTCCTTCCTAACTGGAAAGATTGATATCCCTGAAGTTTAACTGACTTGGTGTTATAATGTGATGATCACGTGTTCCCTTAATTTTTTTGAGCAGTGTACAATAAGACAATTTATGAAACATTAAGTGACAATAAATTTTTTATCTGATATGAACAGTCAGAATCAAATAGTAGTATAATGAATAGAAAATGTCGAAAGCGGGAACTGTCAAAAATGAACAATGGACATTATGTAATCCTTTAAAAAGACCAATCAAAAGACTAGGGGTTAGCCTACATGGTCAAAAATTCAAGAAAATTCAAACTATATCAAGTATGTTTTGAAGGATCTAGCTGTGACAGACAGATTAGATTGAAGGTAGAAAGGCAATATTATTTACCGACAATATAAAAACGTAGGTAGCTGTCGCTGCCATACGATCATGGTGAGATGGTACAGTATCTGCAAGCAATGCATGTTGCACCAAAATATGCTTGCAGCTTGTTTTAATTAACTCATCTAAACTAGAGTTTGTCTGATCTGATCTACAGAATGAGCGATTATTATTAGAATAATTATTAAGGAGGAGGTAGGGTTTAGACATCTTGCTCAAAGATTCTTACAGGTATAGCCGGACATGTTGGGATCAAATCCACAACCTTTCTTCGAGAGAGTGTTGACCACCTTTGGTTCAGGCATTGAACATTTGCGTTTAGTAGTAATTAAGAAATATGTCTACAAACTCTACAGAGAATGATGGTCTTTTCATATTAGTAGACAGACTAAAGGGACATTAGACTGTGTCTAATGTCCAACGTAGGCCATGTTGACGCAAGAGAGTTAGTTCTCTAATGTATAATGGCGCCAGGCCAATAATTGCCTTCTAACAAATCAATGAGATCAAAGAAATGTATTCCTACTTTCCTAGTTGATGTAAGGAGGACTTAACTATGAGTACTACATGCTCCCTCTCTCTCTGTTCCTGGTGAAAACCTACTGTATATGCAGACCAGAAATAGCTTTGCAGTAGAGCCAGGATAACAGTTAGCAGTCAGTAAATCTATATTGTTATTTGACATTAATGACCCCTCCACGTGGATGTTCTATTAGACAGGTTATTACCATCATTACATTACAAAGATTGATTCATTCTTACTGGTAGTTCGATCCATATAGTGCATATAGTATTACTGCCACATACTGTAACATTCTTGATGTTACAGTAGAGTCTTGATTACAGCAGTCCCCAAACAACTCTTTACATCTAAAATCAATTGACCTTACCCAACTCAGGGATTTATTTAACAATTTCCAAAAGAAAGCCTGACTTAGATAAACACCTGAATCTACTATATGTGACCTGGCATCTAGATTAACATTTTTTTCTCTGGAGAGTTTTTTCTCTTCCAACCCAATAGCCTAAAAGGAGATTTCTTTTTTCAACTTTGTCAGCACTTTCTCAAAGTTCCCTGAGGAATGAGCAGTAACATTTGCAGATAGATCAAATAGATCTGCAGTAATGAAGAGGGTTCATAGTAAAGCCTTTTAAACAAACATAAAAGGATGAAAGCCTTAAATATTCAAAGTTAAATTGTTTTATAAATGAAAATGCCGCATAGGTGACATATTTGGTAAATTCTTTAATTTGTCAATAGTTTGCTGGGTAAATGTCAACATATTATATACTTTGAAACCTCTATTCATTTTGCTAATATTTATTTTATTGTATCTGAATAAACCATTTCAATAGGATCGCTAAACCAGTGAAAGGAAATTAAATGCTTAAGCATTTTTTTTAATTATTATTTTTGTTCATATTACTATAATATTTGTAATGACATAACATTTGATTATTATTTTTTTTGTTAATACCATAAAACTTCAAATAAAAGCCGAGTCCCAAATAGAAGCAGGTCCCTTTTACTGGCCAGATGTGGCTACACATTTTCACACATAAACTAAATTAGACACCGGGTCTGGTTTTTATAAAGCTGCTTAGAACACACATACAAATGTATATTTACAGTCATGTAATTAAATAAAAATCCAGGAGTTGTTTTTTCTTTTCTTTTTTTACGTTTTACGGTATGTTGACTAATGAAAACCGCTGATTACTACAATGACACACTTTTCTATACAAAAACTGGTAGTCATTGCGTAGTGTTCATTCATTCATTGCGTTAATATAATATTCGAGTAGTCCTTAAATCATAGGTCACCAAACTAAGGCCCGCGGGCCGAATCAGGCCCGCCACGCCCCTTTGACCGGGCCCCCCCCCCGCGGCCCCCCCCCCCCCCCCAAGGGGTCGGGGGGCCAGTTATTTTTTTTTTTTGTTTTTTGTAAAATATAAACAAGTGAGAAGGGTTTTTATTTTTTTTTTTATAATTTTTTTTTTTTTTTTTT
>JAOEHI010000002.1:5229652-5246014 GCA_025447815.1 Percopsis transmontana | reverse complement strand
ACACACACACACACACACACACACACACACACACACACACACACACACACACACACACACACACACACACAGGCCTATACACTTGTATAACAAATTGTCAAGTGTTAAACTGCGGTTGCCATGGCTCTCGGAGCAGCAATTGTTTTGGAGTTAAAAAGCATGCGTGCGTAGGTGAGCCTTTACCTTTAGGCGTTTTAGCGGTGAACTCGGGGTCGAAGCAAAATGTGTCATCGGGTTTACCTGCAGCCGGCTTAAAAGGGGGCTGGAGCTCTCGCCTGTACAGCTTCTGTTGGGATAGCCACACAAACAAACAAACATTAATATAATAACTCAATGGCAAGGTTGTTTTGGTTTGAGAGCGTGCTGCCAAGACCCACTAACGATTAACCCCTCCCTTCCCCTCTCCAGCTCTGTCCAGCCAATAGCGTCCCGCTGGCTGTTAAACACTCACTCATGGCTATTAGCACATACACAGTGAGAGCTGGCCTTCTGCCCAGACACACACAAACAAGTGCACAAACAAACATGGTTGGTGTGGCAAAGACGGAGGGCCAGCAGTTACTCAGCCAACCGTCTGTTAGGTGTGAATGCTCAACAGAAGCTCCAGGGTTTTATTTCATTTGCGTCCAAGTGTGGATCTGTGATAAAGTTATGCCCCTTTCACACCTACTACCCAGGAGTGCTGCTACTGCTGATTCATCCTATCAAAGAGGTGATTTAAACTAAGAACTCACACAGTTCTCACTGACACACGCGCGCAGACAAAAGCTTTTCCGTGACTGACATTTCTCTAAGGGCCATAAGCTTTAGCAGGCCCTAAACAATGGTTGATGTACTTCCATTCTTCGCCATGGAAGACAACGCTCTCCATATAATAATCTCTCAAAGTGGTTTAGCTTGTTTAATTTACCCAGACACTGAACAAAAACTCATGTTAAGTTACTGTAAATGTTTATTGATCCCCATGGGTAAATGTGTCCTCTGTATTAGACTCATCCTAGCCCGGGAGAACCAACTCCAGTTCTAAAGCCATTGCCTTGGCAGGCCAATGGCACAAGTACTAACCTGATATGTGGGGGAAACCAGCCGCTTGCTAACTTACAGGGCTATAAAAAGGGTTTGTACCCTGAACCTTCTTGACGAGAGGCAACAGTGCAAACAATGCTAACCTCTTGTCAATACTTGGGGACTCCCCTGTAATCTGTGCTAACATGTCTAGACTGTACAAACAACAAGCGTTTGTACAGTGTCTCTTTTGGGTCCCATACTGAGCCAATTCCACGCAGGCGTGTCCCAGTAAACCACAACACTGGTCAACCACTGAACTTTCAGAATCCACTAGAGTTTGACCTGGGCCCCTCTACCCTGCCAGAGGATTGTTTTTGCCTGGGTGACCTTTTCACAGCACCAGTCGACCCGCAGATTTCCTGGGTCACTAGTCTGTTGTGAAAGGGCGTATGAGCAAAAGAAAGAGAGGAGGCCAGTGTACTCACATTCCAGTCGATAGTGGAAAAATAAGCATGTCGTTTGATCTCCTCCACCCCGTCAGCTCCCGCCCCTAAGGAGACAGTAACCGTTACTCTCACAACAATGCTTTCTCAATAGGTTGCTTTTCACAGTTAGATCTGTAAAAACAGATCTACATACTTTGTACTGTTTTAATGTACTATTTAGTGCATAAATACTGTGCCACGCTAAATACCGTGTTTGTTTTATCATGCGTATATTTTGTTGTCTGTTCACGTGAAACACATTGAATTTGCTATACAAATATATTTGACTTGACACAAGTAGTAATCCCTTGCACATTAGAGAGTAGTTGTCATTTATTCTAGCCAAGGTTTACAAGGCTATGAATACACACAGTTTGCAGGCTGCGAGGTGCATTCGTCTTACCTAGTCTATTTGCAGGGTTACGTTTGAACAACATTCTCAGCAAGCTCTGTGCCTCGAGACTTAAGAACTGTGGCATTCCCAGCTTAGCTCTGGAGAGGAGTTTCAGCAGAGCAACAAAGGTTGGAAATGGAACAAAAACAGAGAGAAGCGAAAGGAAGACATTGAAGTCAACCTTCAATTAAATATGCCAACATATTATATAATAAAAAAGTGGGCTATTCATACTTGTCACACATAAATGTCTAGGTGTAGCACAGTGACTCACTTGAGAATCATATTCATAGTCTCGTTTCTGTCTTTCCCTTGAAAGGGTAACGTCCCTGTCAGCATTTCAAACTGCGAACAGCAGAAATGAAATATTCTCAACAGCCAAAAGCAATAGCATCCCCATGAAAAAAACCAACACATAAACGTAACAATAGTGTTTATGATTTAAGTGTGCACCATAAGAACTCCCAGGGACCACCAGTCAGCACTCTGCGTGTGTCCTCGCCTGTTGACCACCTCGGGGGCCATATACTCCACCGTACCGCAGAAGGAATAAGCCTTCTTATCAGCGTCTACTGACTCTTTACTCAAACCAAAATCTGTAAGGGAGTGACACAAGGACAAAGATAACAGATAACCAATACCAGTAAGTTGCCCAGTGTCATGCTGTTTGTGAACAATGATGTGAGAGAATGAAATATGATTATCACTATAGCTGGTAGAATACATGATGTGGACACTATTAGGCGAGGAATATGGATATAAACACATACCTGTTAACTTGATATGTCCAGCTTCATCAAGTAAGATGCTACAAAATAAAGACAATATGACTTGATTATTTACATAAGAAATAATAAAATCCAACTTTGATGCTGCATTAATAATAATAATAACAATGATAGTGTCATTTAAAAAAGATATGGACAATGTAATGTAGAAATAAGCAACATTATGAAATAGAACCTATTTTGTTGTTAACATGTATACTGTAATGTACTTTACAGCCATGAAGGCGGTATCATATTTCCTAATGGATGTCCTGCAATAATTGTCAGCATTTACAATTTGTGTATTTCTCTGTTATTGTGCTGCTTACAGCATAAATAAAACTGCTTGCATGAGAGACATAATCAACTGAGGAAAAATGAAGCATGACAAAGGAAACATTAATTCATTATGTTTATACGCCAATTTTGTTATGCCTCTCAAACAAACAGCGTAACTCTTAAGAACAGAACAGGCTACAGTATAACAATATAGGATGGAGAATTATAATTAAAGTTGCACCTAGTCCTCATTGCTTTTTACAGCTGTGAACCGATGTTATAATACGCCTATAACTAAATGACATTAGGTCTTTAGACGTGTGGTGGTAACCCGGATTTGATGTGAGGTCAGAGCATGTAAGAGGTGTGTGCTCGTACTTCTCTGGCTTGAGATCTCTGTAAACTATGCCCAGGTTGTGCAGGTGGTCGAGGGCCAGGGCCAGCTCTGCAAGGTAGAATTTCACATCCTCCTCTGTAAACATAACCTAATAAGAACTGGACAAATTTACTCTCCGGACTCGGAAGAAGGAAAAATATGCAAACAGCTTTTCAATAACAATGAACAGAGAAAACAGAATATTAGAATCATTATATCAAAACATCAGCACAGTTACAACACGTTAGCAAGCCGTGAATATAAGATTGCCGGCAGCTATCTCCTTAGATCTTTCACGATCTCAACAGGATAGCTATCTTAATATGAACACTGGGTTTACTCAATGCATTTGAAGATAAATTATGTGAGCCTATAAGTGACAGGCAATTGATGCTCTGAATAGAAAGCACTTTGGCACAAGTCAAATTTTTACATAAAACAGGGCAGATAAATTAGCTTTGTCTTCTGCCTATCAAATGTGCATCATTTTTATTTGTAGAGATTGACATCTTTACACATCCTTACAGCATGTTAAGGAATGGTGTGGCATTTGTAATTATAACTTCAACAAATAAATGTCTTAAAATCTCTTAAGGTCATTAAAGGTTTGAATAAAGAAATACATTGTAACCAAACAGAAATAAATCTGCACCTTCATCAAAGTAAAACAAGAATGAAGTCAAATAATGTAGCAGGAAGCGAGCTTACCTCTTTGGATAAGCGAGTAAATACATCCCCTCCCCTGAGAAAGTCCAATATTAAATACAATTTTCCTTCTGTCTGAAAGGCTGGAAAACAAGAAAGCCAGTAAATTGACACAATAATAACATTTAAAGCATTTTTAAACATTCAGCATGCAAGCATCCAAGTTACAAGGTTGGGTCTTGGTTGAGCCTTTTTTTTTTTTTTTTTTAACTGTGGGAAACAATAATATATGCATATAAAAAAGGCACAATGGTCGTTATCATGCTCTTACCGTAGTGCAATTTCACTATGAAGGGATGATTGACTTCCACTAAAATGTCTCTCTCCATCTTAGTGCGAACTCTATCCCTGACTAGAGAAATAAGACAAGAATTTACACCTTTAAAGAGATAATTAGAAAGCGGCATGCAAAATACAGGACCAACTATAGTGTCTAATGAAGACATAAAAAAAAATATTGCGTTACCTTTTAAAGATGCCTTTTTCAGAACTTTCATTGCATATAACTGACTAGCATCTGGACCCATAACCTTCCTGACAAGAAACACCTGAAGAGATGATACAAAGAAATATATAGTGCAAGCAGACAAGAAATACTTAGTAAATGTGGCATTAGGAGCACAATGAAAACTATTTACGCACGCTAGTTAAATTCCTCACCTTTCCAAAAGAGCCCTGGCCCAGGACCTTGAGCAGTTCAAACTGTGACGGGTCAGCTTTCTCACAACCTTCTTTCACATGGTGGGTAATAGGAATCTCCTTATATGCCCCTTCGTCCTACATACAACCACACAAAAAGGTACGAGGTAGACATGCAGGGTTGTATAAATGTCATTAGGGATTGGGGGAAAACACACACACACACACACACACAATGTGGTGACCCACAGTAACACTGCAGCTTCACTACTCACACAGTGTGTGAAAGACTCTCCCTCCTCCATGGGCTCGTCCATGATCTGATGTCCATTGACCTGGAACCAAAACAACACAAATGAGAGGGGCAACATAACATTATTTTGACAAAATCTGCATTTGTCTAACCAGGAATAGGGTTCATTAAATGCACACACTGCTCACCCACATAGTGGCTCTAACAGTAACAGAGATAACGATAATGAGAGATACTGTATATACTACAACATACATCAACAACATATGTTCGCTTCTTGGACTGAAATGTTTTCATACAATATACAGACCATACCCTAATCCAGTCCAGTGCTTACCCAGTCTTTATAAAGCCTGTTGTTATTAGCATCCTATCTTAATCCTCAACTAGAGCAAAAACAACATGACTAGCTCTGATGATACCTAGGCTCTGCCTCTTTTACTGGTATGATGCCTTATGTGAAAGAACCACAGAGAAAAATGATTTGCACTAACAGAGCAATATTTAAAATGCAGACTCTAGAAATCTCTTCATTATAAAATTATATTGATGCATACTCATACAATAATTATTAGCAGAACAATCTCAAGTGAACGTTAAAATGTGCAAGGGATGCAGATGATAGACAGATTAAGCAATGCAACACTATATTTCAGCGCTGATCTATTCTGTCCAAAGTGTGTGTTTGTGTGTTAAATTCCCTCAAGCCACGGAGGAGGATGACTCATACGACTACACAACCCACTGAGGGGGTGGAGCCACAAGAAAACACCCACATCCACAAAACCTCCAAATCATGTTCCATGATTTTAACATTGATGGAACATGATGACCTCTGAGAGCATATTGATAAAATAACTTAACTATTGTGAAGCTCAACAACATAAATAAAAATAATAATGCCAAAATGGTTGCCTCACATACTGCATATTCAATGCCTGGGCTGTGATTGTGTGTTATTATTCATATTTAGATTTTTACTCCCACATTCACTGTGGCTTATCACTCACAGCTTGTAAAACAGCAGTACGGCCTACACCTCACGCCCAACTCCGTGCTGGCCTTATTCAGCCAAGGAAAAAGATATGTGATAGATACAGTATATTAAATAAAATATCTATAGCAGAAAATTAAGTGACAACAACATATAGTGTAGTCATACTACTGTATTCCCCATTCCTGCTTATACTGCCCTGAATAATAAATAAAATATAATTGGTTAAACATCCAGCACTACCATAAAACAGTAAAACTACACCCTATTGAGAAACCATCTTGGACAGATTTTTGCAACTGAATGGCATGCCTTTTGATAACCGGTGCTTAAGAAGCACAGCACTATGTTAGTAACAGCCTTACAAATAGATTATTCACTTTTTGGATTGGCCTAACCTATGGTCACTAAAATCCAAAGCTCTATGAGAGAATTATGCAGGGTATTCAGTGTTTAGCTTAACTAAGAATAGAGTCAGGTATTCTTGTCTTTGAACACTTTCCTCTAGGCTCAAACAGATCAGTAGGCTACTAGTAAGACCACAAGTTTAGAGGTAATGTGCAAAAGACCACAACCTATTTCAGAGATGAAAAGGTAATTTTTACACTTGCAATGATGCAAATGATGACTGATAAATAAATATAGAAATAAATGTACCTCAACAAGCTGGATAAAATATAATGTCATTTATGTGCAACAAGTTATCATTGCTAACTCAGCAATGTTCTAATATTGCAGATCAGGTTGATTTCAGATTGAGTTATCGATTAGCATTGCCATAACAGGTTCATCAATTACACTTGTGCGGAGAAGCCTTTGTTGACGTCTGACAAAACTGGTCAGGGTGAACTTTTATGCATGCCAAACGTTATCGAGATAAGCTTTCGACCTGATAAACGACGCAATTATTAACAGGTGTTCACTGGGTCGAGGTTTATTTAAATAAATAAAGTCTCAGGTAAGCTGTCAGATGGCACCCTAACTACTTATACTGTAGCTATGACCGCTGGTTTATGAGCTAAGCAACATAGCTAACCTGAAGCTAACTGTAAAGCAAAGTATCTTGGCTAGTGTAATAAACAAAAGAAAATAAGAGGTCTGTCAAGCTATTTAGTCTCCGAGGGAAACTACATGTACAGCAGAATTCGCTATTTAAATTTATCTAACTAAAAATGAATGCAGCTCAATAAAAACCAAACAGTTGTGCAATTTAAACAGCTGTTAGCCATAGCTAGCATGTTAGCATGCATCATGATGCGCTGCGGCTCGTGACGCGAAATTTCGCCCAACCTTGCAGGACACTCGCACACAACGGGACAACTAACCCAAATCATCGAATGTCGACTAAGACACAAATCATACTGTGATTAACTTACCTCACTACTAACGCTATTTACCTCCATCTTGTGCCAGGATTCCTCTGGCTGAGAGAAAGGCATCGTAGTCCAACTAGACCCCTGCTCCACGTTGCATGTCTCCCTGATGTGCACTTCTAGATATTCTGTTTGATGATCAAGTACAAGTTTTGCACCTATGGAGCACTGTTGGGGAGGATCGGGGGTCTGTGTGGGAATAGTTGGTGTTGTTGACAGGACCATACGCTCACCGAGCACCGCTATCCTGCCATAAATGCGAATATGGCGGCTACAGTGGTACCTGAACGTCAGTGAATGAAAGCTTATTGACGTATCTCTGACGTAATACTGTAAAGGATTTCCCCCATCCAAATCAAAGCAACAAAGCTGATAAGAGGGATGAGAGGCGGAAAGGGGTCTTAGTAACAACACAGTGCTGCTTGTAATATAATACGTGTCATGATGGTTCCTCTGACTGATTATTACTAATACTATAAATAACGCATATCATTTGTGTAGCATTGAGTCATGTGGTGAAATATGATTGCCCATTTATCTAAACCTATGATCTTAATATAGGATGTACACTGAATTGTAATGTTTTAATGCCAATGGTTTTATAAACCTGTTCATTTCTTCATCCAAATGGAAGTAAGAGGTTATTCAACTTTCTCTCCAGCCCTAAGACTCCCTGCACAATCCACACAACACATTTTTTGCATTGTAATGCATTTTTATGCATAAGTAAGGCAAACATGTTTCCATGTGTTAATGTATAGAAAAAACAACTTAGACTTTTGTCATTCACACCTTATTCATTGAAACACACCTGTATGAATAAGTTAGGGTTTGTTTATTGTTCTCTCTGGGGTTAGACCAGAGCAAGGCGAATGATATGCAGTAAAAAGGTATTGTCAGCCAAACAGTCATTGTGAAGCATCAATCCACAGGCACTGTGCATAGCATGTATGTTTATCCAGGTGGTCAAGAATTTAAAACACTCACTTTTGTCCAGCACCTGCGTCCTCTGACACTGATTAATGTAGGAGCGTGTGTGTGTCAATGTATGTGAGACAGAGAGTCAAACATGTTCTGTAATTGCCTCCAGTGGCTCCTCTGATGCAGAGGGCTCAGTGACTTGAGCAGCTGAACTGTCTGTGTTTATTATACCCAGTGGGAAATCTTTATTTGCTGTGACCAGCGATGGCTCTTCGTTGCTTTCGTTACTCGCTGTCATTGAGGAATCATCGTGGTTCGATGATGCCACAGATTCGACTCCTCTCGCTGGAGTCATGTTCCAATCCTGGTCTGCAGGTTGAGGTAGACTGGCCATAAGTTCCTATAAGCGCACACACACAGTTAGCAGTTAGTAACCCACTGTTACTACCGACGGATGGTTAATTGATGTTGCTATTAATTATTATAGTTACTATGGACTACAACTAAATATTGTTAATAGTCAAGGGTTATAGTCAAGTATTTTTTTCTTCTATATTTTAATGCTGCAATTTCTTTCTTGCACATATTTTATACCATTTCTTGCAGTGTTTTTGTTTTGTGCTCGACTGCTTTTAAAGTGCTATCTTATAGTACGTTATGTTAGTTAGCTGATGCATGTTAGTTAGAACGCAATGATGGCAAAACAAAGCATCCCACTTCATATGATATGTTCAAACTGTTCTTGCTGCAGCAGTATAATGTGACAAACATACCTGCTGTTTCCCCAGGTCATTGTTCCTAATAGCACAAAGCAGGCTCCTGGTAAAACTCTCAAGCTCATGGTATTTCTGTTTTTGGTTCACTAGTTCGTGCTCTAGGAACTGCACTTCCTCGTGCTGAAAATCAAGATTCAAGGGTACAAAAATCATAGAGCAAATTCAAATTTTGATTACATTTGTAATTTATCATTTATTAGTACAGGCATACTTGTACAAAAACACACACAATCATAAACCATTCCATTGTTTTGTATGTTCATGTTTGTGTACCTTGAATTCCAGCAGACTCTGCATTTGCTCCATAGTTGAAGCCACTATTTCACCGTCATCATCTTCATTATCAATGATCTCTATCTTCTGTTTAGAGAAAACAGACCACAAGATTCATGAGTAGGCAAGACCAATTCATAGTGACAGGTTTAACTTTTAACAGTCAAATCCTAACCAACATAAAAATTACATAACAACTACTCTAATGGATCAACGCAAAAAAGTATTTTTACCCTTGTGCATTTTGTGTATTAACAAGATCAACATTGTGCTTTATATTTACATTTACATTTCAATATCAAGCAACATACTAACTTAAAAATATATATGTAAAGCCCCTACAGACAAGATTGTTGCATTAAATGATCATTATGAGCTGGGTTTGGATTGTATGGTGTGGTATGTAGTGAAGGATGACACTATCGCTGTTTAGATTGAAGCACCGGGAAACCTACTTTTCCCATGTTCCCAAGTTTCTGCTTACCCAGATCGGATCAACCCTAAAAATTATTTTTATCCATCAGCTACTGGTTACTACATTTAGTTGTGTTGTTCTACCCAATATGATTTAGTTTCAACAATAGATTTTTAACACATTCAAAAAAGTAAAGAGCTAACTGTAGGGGCTGCAAGATATTATTTAACAGGTAATAAAACAATACCTTTAATCTGTTACAGTACCACTGCATTGCTAGTGGATTATGTTGTCATGCATTATGTCCAGACTGGACATTTTGAGAAAATGTGGTCGTGAATAATTAATGGGTAACAAAATATATATCTTTAAATTAAACTGCAGAGGGCATCCCAGAAAGTGGAGCAGACACATATTTAACTTTCTACATAAGCTTTGGTCCAGAAATGAATTACATGTCATTAAGACTCCCAAGTGGGTGGGTTTAATGACATTCTTTGTTAATATCAATGAACAATCAAGTACCACATTATTGGCCAAGGGAACACTATTGGAGCCATTGGATCCATCTTCTCCATCTCTCTGGTATGAGTCATTTGTGCCATCTAGGAGACAGAACACCGGGTTCATTACAACATATACATTTTATGTCAGTGCAGTGTTTATTTAGCCTATATATTTTTACACATCTGTGCCCTTACCTTCAGACAAACAGATAGAGCCCCCATCAGTCAAGTCATCTCCAGGTTCAGGTGTTCCAAGCCCATCCTCATCAGGACTTAAAGCCAATGGAGATTCATTTCCTGGAGATGATGTCATAAAGAAAGCAGGTCCACTCTTAGGGGGAGGGATTTCAATGCCCATCAGACGATACTTCCTCCGCCGATTACTGATCCAAGTCTGCCATTCAGAAGGGGAACAAATACTGTGCGGTGACAAAGTAACTTGAGTTGGTAACTTTCTTCTGTCTAGAAGTAAAAATAAGCTTTCCAATCTGTTTTTCGTAATGTGATGAATAACTGATCCAAAGTTGAGTGAGGAGATGCTCTCCCTGTGTAAAAGTAAAATCAATCATCAAAATTAGACATTTACAATTTAGGTAATTTAGCAGACGCTTTTATATGAAGCGACTTACAGTGAGAACAATTACAATATTAAGGGGCAGTATGGGATAGGCATCTTGGAGAGGAGCCTAGAGTATGGAACTGCAGCCGACACACTTTTTCTGGGATTTTTCTTTCTTTAAGTTGACATGGTCAAAAATATTTGACATTCATCCAAGATTTCATATTCCCTTCTCAGGAGAACTTCAGGGGTTGTAGCTGATGTATGTACACTGCTATTATACATCTATTCCATATGTCAGGGTCACAAACAATTATTTTATATGAAATTCTGGAAGATTTCAAGCTGTTTCCCCATTTTCTTTCTTTCTTACTTTTACATTCTGTTCTAGACCTGTGCAGAGACATTGGTCACCTTGACTATCTCAGTGTCGACATTAAGTCTGTTGGCTGCATCTGCGATCTTCATCCTGCAGACAGAACCTAGGCTGGTCATGCCTCGGTCCCAGTAGCGCTTCAACTGGATGAGATCGCCATCGCTGAACTGAGTTCGATCCTGCAGCTGAATCCAATACCATAAAGCAGATTATAGCCCTATGGCTTAATGCATTTTTGCCTAATATAAACTCTAACCATTACTTACTGTTCTCTTCCTGGAGTTGAGAAGCCAGGGGGCAGCAGATACACTGATTGAAGTCTGCAAATTAAAATAGAACACAGCCTGGTAAGTTTTAGAATCCACTTGAAAGAATATTGTAATACTATTGGTCCTATCCTTACCTGTGAGCTGGACTCCCCTTTAAGTGAGGTTGGTGGTGTGACCGAGTAGCTGCCATGAAGAGCTGTGTTGCTGTGATGTGGTGAAGGTCTGGAGCTGTTCATTGGTGTATTGCCTCCTTTCATTTCAGATGACTCAACTCTAAGTGGGCTTGCTGATGTTTGCGCTCTGTGAACATGGTTCTGGGCAGCCATAAGTGACAATTCCTCCTCCCTTTGCCATTCATCTTCTTCATCTCCAGTTTCCATGGCAATGGAGAAGTAGCCACCGGCATCCAGA
The DNA here is from genome assembly GCA_025447815.1 of Percopsis transmontana. Taxonomy (NCBI): domain Eukaryota; kingdom Metazoa; phylum Chordata; class Actinopteri; order Percopsiformes; family Percopsidae; genus Percopsis; species Percopsis transmontana. Next base: position 5,234,235 of record JAOEHI010000002.1, on the reverse strand, counting down.
GGGTGGTGCACCGGTCTGTGACTCTCCTGGCTTTTTCTTATGGAAAAAGATCCTGATTTTAGCCTCTCTCCTTCAGGTCTTTCTGACAGGGTGAAGACCTGCTGGATACGAGGTGTGTGGTCAGAAGAAGGATCAGGGTTTGATAAAGGTATAGGTACAGAGACCCGAGGCCTTGGAGGAGGTTGGGCAGGTTGTGGGGGGTTGGAGTTAGGCAGCATCTGGAGCTGGGATTGGGACGATGAGGTCCAGGGACGGGCTTGCACTGCTCCATACTGTCTAGCCCAACTGTGAGGCACCATCCCAGTCCCTGAACCTGAGCCTGAACCTAGTTCCCCAAGGGAAAGGCCTCTTTTCCGAGCTGCAGCGTGGACTGAGGGCCCTGATGATGAGGTCATAGATGGGGGCTTGCGAGGGACTGAGACTAGCTTAGAGTGGAGTGGGGAGGAGCCTGAACTACTCCTGCGGTGCAATGATTGGTTCAGAAGAGACGAGTGGGAGTGTGTGGAGGGCTCAGTGTCGGAGAGATTGGCGATAGTGGGCCTTGGCCGGGATCGTGGGGCGTTAAGAGAGTAAATTCCTGTTAGGATGACATCATTATTGTTGCTGTTCCCAGTGCTTAGCGGAGAAGAAGATGAGGGAGAGGATGAAGATGATGCCGAAGAAGGGAAAGAAGATGATGGAGGGAGGAGATGAGCCCGATTCTGGATGTTCCGAGCTGCAGACATCTCAGCAGTCAGCATGGCTCCTGCTACCAGAGCCCCTCCTGCTAGGCTTTGATTGGACAGACCCCCTCCTGCCAGTGTGTGATTGGGCAGAAGTCCGCCTGCTAGTCCCTGACTGGATATGGAATGAGACATGCCTCCATTCTGGTCTGCCTTAGAGGCTAGCTTACGTCTTTTGTTGCCAACCCATGTCTATAGGGAATAGAAAAATAATCTCAATAACACCACTACAAAACAATTAGCTCAATGCTATGTGTAAGGCACTTAGAGGCCTAATTTGAGTAAATGTGAAATGTGGCTCTGCACTAGCTTTACAACTTCCTCAGAGAGAGAAAGCATAGCATATCACTTCCCACTGCAGCATCACATGGGCACCCTCATAAAAAATATTGGTGCAATACAAATCAAAGGGAAGAGCTCTCTCTGTCTCAAATAAACATACAAGTGTGAATGCACACACACAGACACACACTCACAAACACGCTTTATGGCCCTACCCGGACCACGCTGAAGTCCAATTTGGTCTCTTGAGCACATTGCAGTATTAGCTGAAAGCAGGCCTTGCTCTGGTTCGTCATACCATTCTCATAGTATCGTTCCAGGATCCTCTGCTGTTCAGCTGTGAACACGGACCGCAGGTTCATCTGAAGGGCCAAATGAATAAATAAACCATTAAATAAAGCCATTCTATCTCAACTGGACAGTTTATAATTTATTTACAAATGTAATAAGGCAAGATATACTGATGCCACTTTAGCAATCTATTCACAATAATTTTAAGTGTATAGAATCTGTATTTCATAATTGAATGAATCATTTGTTATTTTATCAGGATTATATAAATGAAGGAATACCTGATTATTCCTCTCCACACACTTTTTATTAAGTTAAAGTGCCACAGCAAAAATAATTCCTGGGTCAGGTGAACATAAATGAGTGAGATAACATTTTGGAACTTCAGCAACATTATGCTTGAGCAGGTTTTAGTAATAGGCTTCCACCTGCTGCTGACATTTCAAAAGTTTGTTCACTCAATATTATTAGGTATTATTTTAATGCCTTTGTTGGATTAAAACTTCTCTATATACACCCACAGTCTGCAGGCCACGTCTCTCTGGCCATGCGTCCATTCTGTCACTGGAGGGGAAGGGGGCAGCCATGCCACCTGGAGCAAAATCACAGCTCTCCCTATGCCTGTCTAGAGCAGCATGGTCCTGATGGCACTCATCCTGGCTCGGTTGACATGGCACTATATTGGGGGGTGTAGCTGGGACAATAACAGCCAGGGTTAGATATGATGTTTTGTGGTGTGCAGAACAAGTAATCAATCAAATTATCAACAGATGAATCAGTGAAATAGATTGCAGTTTCTGTCATTAAACCCACAGGAGCGAAACAATCCTGCCCCCAACTTCCTGAAGGAGAAGTGAGAAATTCATACACAAATAACCGCACTGTAACACTGCCGAGAACGAGCATGTAACAATACACAGACATGTCATATGCCCTGCAATAATCATGGAGTGTAGAGATAAAATAAATATACTGTTATCAGACATGCGTTATCATAATAATTTATTTGTATGATAAAGCATTGTTCTTCTCAATTCAATCCCATATTGTATCATATTTGGAAGGAATAAATACTTATTTGCATTAATTCTAACATACTGTCCTAATAAAACATAATTGTATAATGTTAATTTTAACAATTTATCTCTATTTAACTCCTGACTGTGCCCAGCCATATACATTAGTGTATAATACAACTATTAAATATGTACATCTTCTACACATCAACATTGCAGTGCTGTTAAGCAGCCTGTAGCAAGCTTTGATGTCATATCTTGCATTTTATGTTTAAAAACTAACCCAAGATGGTGGAAGAACATATTACAAGAAAATTAGGGCAAACGAGTGTTAAATCTGCATCAAATGTATTAGGCCTACTAGCTGCATGGAAAGAAATACAATACATTTTGAAATGTATTACAACATGTAATATCTGTGCTAAACGATGCCTTGTCACGTAAGTCTGTGCTGGTCTCATGTCAGTAATAAGAGCATGAGTAAAATAGCTGTAACGAACATGTACAACCATCACCTGGTATAGGGTGTTTTAAAACTGTGACAAAGTTTGAGAACACGATAAAAACAAGAAACGTCACATATGAGAATGTTCTGCGACCAATAAGCATCAACCAGGTTTAATGTTTTGGCACGCTCACGCGCATGGCTACGGTCAATGGGAGGAAAATGGAATATCGAATTGATGAACAAAATGTGGTTACGTCAGTTTAGTCCGCTACAAGGGTAACGTTAGCTGCTTGAAGATTCAGAAATAGAAATCAACCTAGTTAAGAAACCAAAGTCATTACTTTCTGACCAGGAGCCAGACAGTAAACAAACAGGGTGAGCGCTGCATAGCCAGACAGTAGGCTACAGCTCGCAGGCCTAGGCAGCCATAGCTACCCAGCTAGCTAGCATTAGCTGTCTTTCCCAATGGATAGCGACTGCTAAACTTTTCCATAAAATCTTTGAATTCCCGACTGCAGAATGGGCACTATCGCTGACTCCATTATCAAACGAATACGGGCAAAACAACCCCGCGATATTATTACGTCAAAGTAAATTCCTAATGATTACGTACCCTCAGTGGTGTCAAAATCAAACGAACGTTAGAATTCAGCAGATTTCTTCACCAGTCCGCTTTGCTAGACAATGAAATCACAACGTCCGATCATCAATTCTAATCATGATTGTGACGTATCTCAGACAGGAGCCAATGGAAGCTCAAGATCATAGCTGTGACATTCGCAAACAGTTGAAAACTGAGCACCTAGGTCCCGCCCATCATTGACTTTGTTCAAGAGTTAGCTGATAGTAAAAGCGAAGGAGGTCACAACAATGAAAGCATTTTAAACTTCATGTGTCATACATGATTTAATGAATAGCCTATGTGGGTTGGTATCTTTTTTAGGGGTCTCTAAACTTTTCTAAGCCTATCAATTTGCACAGTTATGTATAGGCCTACAGAATAAATAGATGTGCAACTCTAGTTTTCCCATATTGAGGTTGAGCAGAAAGAACATTGTTCTGTTCTATTCTATTTTATTCAATTCTATTGTTTTTAAACAGAGCTATTGCTAAAGGGCATGAATTCATTATGACTCTTGGTTTGAAGAAAATTGTAGCCTATCCTTTATGTCAGTAAAACAAAATGTTACATTATGTGAAAGACGCCATATATAAAATAGGCTATAGTGAGTATAGCATTATTTACAGTATATTGTTTATCATATTATTTACATTTTACATAGCCTATGGCTGTATTAAAACCGGAGTGATCAACATTCATAATTAACACCTGCCAACATGGGCCTCAAGCCCTTATGTGAGTTTGGATCGCACAGTATAGTGATGCATAACGATTCACAAAATGTTTAGGGTGCAGTCATATGGAACCTGGGTTCTCCTATGAATTCCAACACCCCTGAAAATGTCAAATACAAACATATATATTTGCGTACAAAATCAATTTACTAAAAGATGCACTAAACATTTTAAGTGTAAATTTGATAACTATATCAATAACTATAACTAGCAATAAATACTATATCAATAAATAAATATAGCCTATACTTGATTTATTAAGAAACATTGCAACGTTGTAGAGTCTGAAGTTGTTTTAAGGGGCATTGCCTTAAGAAAATATTGTCAGCCTATAGGTCCTAGGCTATTTGCATTACTTTCAGTTTTCTCTGTTTGACCTGACTTCTCCTGACGTCTCCTTTTTTAAATGAAGAAAAATATGTGTGGTGTGGGGGGGGGGGGGGGGGGGGGGGGCGTTTTTACAATCAA
>JAOEHI010000002.1:5175904-5224559 GCA_025447815.1 Percopsis transmontana | reverse complement strand
TTATATATATATATATGTATATTTATATATATATATATATATATATATATGTATATGTATATATATATATATATATATATATATAAAATCATGCCCCTGACAGGTAATAAAGTTATTAGCCCCGCCAACTGATTGTGCAGACAAAGGTAAACTACTCTGCAGTATTTTAAGATTTTTAGAGATTATGTCTTCTTTTCAACCCCTACATTCTATTCAGTGAAAACAGTCCAGCTTTCCCAACACAACAGTAGCATAAGAGTGTATGAAATCAGTAGGTCATCAACTAATTGTAAACATTATACTTTTCTACTGTCACAAAAAAGCACAGTTCAGAGCACATCCCTCAAACTTTGCTTGGGAAGTTCCCTTATTGGTCAAGTCAAGTTAATTTATATAGCACATTTCATACGTGTGCTTTTCAATCAAAACATGTAAAATACTAAACACATCCCATGCCAGACTTTGTGGGCTGCTGTCCAGGACAGGCTATGCTCAATTAGTCCTACAGAAAGCTAGCGGGGGTCAGGTTGCTGTCTGTATGGAAGGCATGCATGCCTATGGATCACAGGGCCTGACCCTCCCCCCTTAGGTTTACAGAAGTTGTGTGTGTGTGTGTGTGAGGATACCAAGGCGAGTGTGTTGTGTTGCCTATAGGTGCCAGCTTCAGGGATTAAGTGAATGACAATGAGACACTGACACACACCCATCTCTAACACACACACACATGCGGAGGCATATTTGTATGCAGAGTAGCTCTTTCACGTCTCATCCTAACTCCTGCTAATATCCACATCTCCTCACACACGCCTGCGTCTAAATACAAGCTCATTCTAAACACACGCACGCAGTCAGGCACACACACACACACACACACATATGCATCCCTATAGGTGTATGACTCATCATGAGCCAGACCAATTACAAGCGCAGCTGACGGTGATTAAAACACACACACGCGTGCGCAGTCACGCACACATGTCACACATCCCTAACAGCCAAGCTCACACTGTCCCTCTGTACCCTTCTCAGCTCACTGTGTGTGTCTGTGTTCTCATGGTGGTGACTCATGTCTTTTGGATGACACATGAAGATTCCACTGTAACAAGCGTATGCTCACCTTAATGACCCGTTTCTCTCCTCTCTTTTTTCCCTCTCTTTTTTTCCCCCTTAAACACATTTTGAAGGCCTTCTGGCTGATAAGCCCAAAGTGCATTTCTTCTGTGTCAAATAAGCTATGATTCATTTTACTATAGTTCCCTGTGTAAACGTTTTAGGTGGACAAGACAAGCTAGCTTAGCTTGAGCCCTAAAGTGTTAGTTACACTATTAGTTACACTATTAGTTACACAGTTCAAGTTTGTCACCAACGTTGTTGTTTTTCCCCTCAAAGGCCATATTTGCCAGAAGGAGCGGCCTGTTCTTAATCTCTATTTTCTTACTCGTCTGTATGGCTGTTGGTGTTGCGGTGTGTGTGCATACGTGAGAGACAGAGGATTTTTATGTTTCTCTTTTCCATCAGCGAGGGGCCGACACACTGCGGGCAGACACAACGGACAGGTGAGCTCACATCTCCTCCTCACCCCCTGCATTCAGTAGTGTAATGCAGGTTTACCAATAACAAATGTCCGGTTCCTCCGCAGGTACTCGGGCTCAGGGAGCTCAGGAGCAGCTTCCATGAGGAAGGTAGGAAACAAAAGGGTCACTGCAGGCATGTCACACCTGTTATGCTTGCCCAGAGGCCGAAGATGTATTATTAATTATAACTCATAATAAGAATGACAAATCATGATAATAATTAATGAGGATTTCTCTCCTTTCATTTTATTATTGTACATATTATTATGTAACATAATACATGCCGTTTTCTGTGTAACACTATCAAAATATTTTTGTATGTATATAAGTTAGTATGTGAGTTTAAATCCAACATTTGGAGGATGTTTGATTTTTTTCATAAATTGAAACAGGTATTGGATTTTATAAATCAGTATGATAATGATATTGGTCTTTCATCTATGTGAGTGAGTTCTCCGTTGGGGGGGGGGGGGCATTTCCTGGCTGTGGCACTTCCAGGATTGTCTTTCATTTGGCCTGCAATCCTGTCTGCTGTGGGCCAGATGCCATATAAATAAGCCTCGCGAGGAGGGTGAACCTGGTGCTGTTGTTGAAGAGGATGTTAGGCCCTTGTCTTTACACCTAATATATCTTTCTCTTTCCTGCAGTCTTTCCATTATACCTCTCTAAGAACGAAAACCAAAAAGAGAAGTAAAGGTATAATTCCTTTTGCTGTTTTCTTTCTTCCTCACTTCTGTTCTATTCTTTTCTACCACAAATCTATTAGTTTAAAGGAGTTACACAGCATTTTTTTAGAGTTTTTTAGTTTTTCTCGTTTAGATTTCCTATTATAGCTTTGTCATTTTACATAATTTATACAGAATATTAACACCACAGTTCATTTGTTGGACTGTACCATCAGTGCATATAGTTTTCATTGTAGTGGTCTCTGAAACAAAAACAAAACAAAACATAGTCCTATACAGAACTACACTCACTCATTAATAGACATGCATTATTACGTTATTCATATTCAACAATATTGGAAATTTATACAGGATATCCCAAAAATCCTTATTCTTCACCATGTGATGACAGAATTTTACCCTATGTAAATATTCTTTTTTGAATTGCATACAGTGGTGGTCAGGGTTGTTTATTTTATTTTTTTGTTTGTTTCTTATGCTATTATTATTATTATTGTTTTTTTTTGTTATGCTATTATGCCACTCTCATCCTGTCCCTCTAGGTTCTCTAACCAGCGCTAGTCGAAGGAGGATCTCCTGTAAGGACCTGGGCCATGGTGACTGTGAGGGCTGGTTGTGGAAGAAAAAAGACGCTAAAGGCTACTTCACCCAGAAGTGGAGGAAGTACTGGTTCATCCTCAAAGAGTCATGTCTCTACTGGTACACCAACCAGAATGTAAGGAATGGCCCCCGTCTGTCTGCAACACTCTCACTGCCTCCCTGTGTCTTTAGCGCGGATCTCTCCATCCCTACAGTTATCATTGCAGCATTGGGGCTTCAACCAACAGTAAACCCATTCTGTGACTTGTTTGATGCCAGTGCTTATGCTGTGCATTTTAGCAATCCGTTCAGGACAATTTCATGCAGTTGATTTACACAAACAATTAAGTGGCTACTACTTTATATACAGTATTTAGTAAGATTCTTGCTTAATTTAATGCTTGTTTAATATTTGCATCTTACAAATACATGTATCTGTTAATACATGAATGATATTTCGAATTCATTTCAAATACTATATACATATTATTTAGTATTTATAGTATTTATTTTGTATAAATTATATATTGGAATATGTTCTTCATCAACTTCATCTAAAGTGAATTGTGGGAATCAAAGTTGTATTCTAGTTGTATCATCTAACAGTATGTATCAAATGGACCACTTGAGGATCTCATCTCACTACACATTTTTTTCTCACGCCACATTTTCCTTCCCTGGGTGATGAATTCATGGCCATTGTTTGCTCCTGGCTGCAGGATGAGAAGGCTGAGGGCTTCATCAGCCTCCCTGAGTTTAGAATAGACCGAGCCATCGAGTGCAGACGGAAATTGTGAGTGTCCCTCGCATGTCACTCAAATTCCCAATCAAGCACATTTGCATTTACCTGCACAGCATACAAACACACACACACCAACACTCATAGGCACATGCACTAATCTATGCTCCTCTTCCTGATCGACTGCAGTGCCTTTAAAGCCTGTCATCCTAAAATCAAGAGCTTCTTCTTCGCCACAGACTGTCTCGAGGAGATGAACAGGTGAGTGTGAGCGTCTGCATGTGCATGTGCATGTGCGTGCACTTTGACAGTCTGTGTGTGTCCAGCGCGTGGGCCTAATACCTAATAATCACAGGTACGTGTTTAATATGTTTTAGTGTGGACAGTAGTCAGGAATCACGTGTACTTTCATTAATATTTCAGCCGAGTAAACATAGTTTACACAGAGCAAGAACCCACCCCTCAACATGAATACTGCATGAAGCTTGTCCTCTGTAGTTAAATGAATAACTGTGTGTGTGCGTGTGCGTGTGCGTGCGCGCATGTGCGTGTATATGTAGATAGATTGTAGTGATGTTTGCAGGAGTGCTATGCTCTGTCTGATGAACTCTAATTATCCGCACCTCTTCTCAATGACATGGGGAGTTAATTGAAGTAGATGAATTAACAAGCTATATTTGACATCCGTGCCGAGGTTAGAGCAGATGTGTGATTGTGTCAAGCATTTGTGTGTGTGTACAGGTACAGTATACGTGGGCGGGGCTGGGGTGAGGACATTGGGAATTGCAATTGATTGATTTCTAACTTTTGTATACAAATTCCATAAATTGAGGAACTATAATAAAGAAGCCCCCATTTCTGCAGTGTTTATAATCTTTTTGTCTCTGTGTAAACAATTAGAATCGGCATGTAAGAGTTTAAAGCTGCATGAGATACAACAGCGCAGGGCATTACTTTCTGTTGTTTAGTGTACGGGTAGATACAGGGTACACTGGCGGGAGATAATAGTTGCATCGTCGAGTCCATAAGGATTCCATCTCATGTTATGCTGTTGTTGGTTTCACTGGGGCCTCGGACTGACTGATTCATATACAGTATATACTGTAGCAATTCATAGTATTCTTTTTTTATTATAACAAAAAGTGATCATATGCAGCTTTGATACCCTATGGGAGGGGAGTCCTCAAATCTCCAGGAAACCCTCACAGCTATTTATTTTCTATTGGAGAATGCTGGAACAGATTGATGAAGGGACCCACGTCCTGGTATGATGCGTTTCCTGTTCCTCAGGCCGGTTCTTTCTTCTTAGTGGTGACCCCATCATCAGCTGCCTGCGTAAAGATACAGGACAAGCCAGCACCTGCAATACAGAGGAATGGCTAGGGTGGGGGAGTCTGTCTGAAGGACAGAGGGCAGAAAGTAGGAAGAACTAAAGTGATGCAAAGAACGCAGCCTCTAAGAGAGAATGAAGGAGGGCATCATTCAATCTTCCTAATTTTATCTAAGCGCTTCTCATCCGGGGGGCTGTCATGAAATATCAGCTGATAATGTTAAATGTACAGTAAATGATTTATTGTGGGACTTTCCTCCTCATCTATCTTCTGATCCGTCTTCTCAACTCTTCTCTCACCTCTCCTCTGCCTATTTCCATCCTTCCTGCAGGTGGATGAACCGACTTGGATTGGCTGCTATTGGCTACACACCCGATGACAAGGTGCCACGCCCTGATGAAGGTGAGACGCATACATTTGAGGTTGGAAATTCGTTTTTTGATGATTGCTCATATGTCTGTGTGCATGTGTTTGTATGTGTGTGTGTGTGCGCTAATATCTGTTGTTTGTGTGATGTCCTCAGACTACTGGAGTGAAAGTGACCAGGATGAGGTGGACGGCACGATGACGCTCAAACAGGAGGGACCCTCAGCCCTCTGTGATACCTACCACCGCACTCCATCCGTGAGTTGAAACAACGCACACACACTCAGGCCAAACACACATATCCCAAAGCATGTGTCCTGTAGACAGAGTTCATTTGAGAAGAACGTGCGTAATGCAAAGCTCTCAACATGAATAAAACATCCCAGTGTGGCTCTATCTAGCTCTAATTCTGCCTTTCCACTGTGAGCCTCTAGGTGGCGACAAATACATATCTCCACTCATTGCTTAGGCATAATAGATAATAGATAATAACATAATTCTAAAAACTACAGCAACACAGCCAACAGACCTGCAAGTCCTCCATGGAGTGGTCATTATTACTCATTACCATTTCACTGCTTTTTCACTCTTGTGTTTTTTCGAACCCTTTTGCACTCCTGCTTTCCTTTCTTTCTTTTCTTTCTTTTTTCCCTTTGCTCTGTCCCTCTTTTCTCTCCCGCTCCCGCGCTCTGTCTGTCTATGCCTTGTTGTGGGTCACCTTTTCCTCTATACTTCCACCTCACACCCTGGCCTACCGCTCTGTCTTCCTGCTGTGTTACCTCTGCCCTCCCATCCCTCCAGACCCTCCAGACCCTCCTCCTCCATAGTTATGATCAGCTGCCCCGCTCTGTCAGCTCCATGAGCCTCCTGCGCTCCACTCCCTCCCCGCTCCCCCCGATGAGCGCCTCCGCCTCCACCTCCCCCATCCCCCTGCAGATGGTCTCTTCCACGTCCCCTCTCCCTCCACAGATGGTCTCTTCCTCCTCCTCCGCTCTCCCTCCCCAGGTAAACTCCTCCAGCCCGTTCCCGGAGCCCAAACACGGCCGCCACTTCTCCAGTGAGTCCACGCACTCCCACTCCTCGGCGGAGGACCAGCGCGGGGACGCCATGGGCATGGGCACGGGCACAGGCAGCACCAGTACCCACTCCTCCGGCTGCCGTTCCTCCCACCGGGAGCGCCGGTCCTGGCAGGACCTCATCGAGACTCCCCTTACCAGCGCCGGGCTGCACTTCCTCCAGACGGCCCCTGGAGAGGGCGACGGGGGCTACGGCAGCGTGATGGGGGGCATGGGCGGGGAAATAGGGCTGTACGGGGGCCTGGGCAGGCAGGCCATGTCCCCGGAGAGGCGCAGGCAGGCCACCCTGCCCGTACGGAGGCACCATGCCGCAGAGAGGGACAGGGAGCGGGACGGGCCCTTCCCCCTGGAGCGGGGGCCTTACACGCACATGCACACGCACCGCCGTTCCCACAAGCAGCGCAGCCAGAGCCTGCCCAGGAACAGAGACCCCCGGCCGGGCAAGCTGCTGCACACCCCGGCCCGCATGGAGGAGAGGAGCGAGGACGAGGAGGCGGAGGCCCTCGCTGCAGACGCCCATGAGGGGGAGGCGGGTGAGTAACACACCCCAGTCCAATTACGTTTCATAAAACCTTTTTATCTCCAACTTCAACAATTGGGGTTTTCAAAAAAAATGTTTTTTTTCGCAAGATGAAAATGTTAAATAGAAAAATAAATAGAAAATTGGTATTGTATCTAATTGTATTATCTTTAATAATTTGCATACATCTTTATTGTATTCATGGCTGTTGTGTGTTGTGTGTATGTCTACGTGTCTATGTCTATGTATTTTTATGTTTCATTTAACGCTATTAAAACAGTCTAAAACTTTATGAGTCGTGGTTTGAAACTCACTGAACCACGCTACAATGCTGCCTAATTGTGTCTGAATGTCTCTTACCTGGCTGTCTCAGACCTGTGGGAGATGAGAGGTGAGGGAAGGGAGAGGAGGGTGTCTGAAGGAAGGGAGCGACGGGTATCGGAAGGCCGTGAGCCGGAGCTCATGGACGGTCTGGAGCAGCTGTACCGGGCCTTGGAGCAGGCCAATGTCACGGCCCTGGGGGACCCGCGGCCCTGCAGCCGACAGGAGCTCCGACGTTGCTTCACCCAGCGAGCCAGAGACCCGTTGCTCAACGACAGGCTGCACAGGGTCCGAGCCCTACGCAGCACTCTGAAGGTACTGCACATACTGTACATGAGACCCCTGGTGAAGCATACTGACTCACACACACAAGCATAAGATGTTCAATTACTGTACAACATCTAGTTACGTCTTGTCACCTCTTATGTTTACCCTCTTGTCTTAGAGGATTGGTTGATAAGTTGAACATTTAAATCTTACTTGCTTAGGCAGTGTCACTCATGATGTATGTCATTGCTCATCCCAGACTGACAAACAGTTTATGAGTGAATGTAGCCTGGCGATATCACTTTGTTTTAGTGTAAATGGGGTGTCAGAATTTAGGACAAATCAGGCTTATTTGTTTAGCCCTTAATGCTGCATAGGATATCTTAAACAAAAATTGCCAGCCTCTCTAGTTACAAGAAGGAACTGTACTGTTTTTTTTGTTTAACTTAATGGCAGTCTGCAAATCGTTACCACCACCCACTAATCTGAAGTGTGGGTTTGAATTTTAACTACCCAATTTTAACAGTTTGTTGTAAATCCAGCCAACTGAAGCCATTAAACTTCCTTAAAATTCTTGATAATTATAAATAATCTGCAAGCAAAAGAGCACATTTTCCTTTAGTACCATTCTCTGTCTGTCATATTTCCGCCTGCTAACTCTCCAAACATTTACAGCATTTACTCTCCAAACAGCATAAAGCACAGCACTTCCTGGGTGCCATTTTCTGCTAGAGAGACAGAGTCTAGGGAAGACCTATTCCAGTGCTAATAGCGATGAACGGTTAACATCCAGAGGTGTTACATATACAACGTGGTTTTCACTTTAGTGATGTCGTGCTGTCTCCATCCAGGCCAAAGAGTCGGAGCTGGCAGTGATCTGTGCCCTGCTGGAGGACCCCGGCCTGTGCTCTCAGAGTTTCCGAGAGTGGAAGCTGTGGCACAGCGAGCTTTACTCAGACATCTGCCAGCTTAGCCCTGGCACCAACGGCCAGGACGACCTCTCCCCGCTGGTCGCACCCCTCATGACCCACACACACTCTTTCATTGAGACGCATGTGTGAGGAGAGTAACACAGACTTACACCGTTCACACACACACACACACACACAAGCTTTGCGTTATCTCAATCCTCTCGTTCACACCCCTGATCACATGCACACAACTCACACACAAATTCACGTACACACAAATACACACAAATGTGTGCACGCACGCACACACACACACAAATACTGTAAGATGTGTAAATAACATAGAAGGAAGAGTCAAGAGAAGTGCGTGTATGAACTTTTGATAATCCTGAGGACCCCGCAGGGTGCCTACTGCATGCTTGAACAGGAAGCATTAACCTCCCTTTGTCTATGGAATTCAGCATAAAGTCAACACGCTTGTCAAGCAAAATGGAAAAAAAACAAGACGTTTTTGACATTTCTTTTTATTCTCTTGGTTTTGCTATTTATGGTTGATTTTAGGGGGCAGGGGGAGCTATGTAGCAGCAATACAGAAGAGAATCCTTTTCACCACAGCACTGTACTTTTGTACTGATGAACTTTGCACCCAGAGCCACCAGTTCTCCCCCTTTTGCTCTTTCTTTTACTCTCACTGCATATCTTGTTTTATAGGGACCTTACTGTTATTCCAGGCTGATTTTACAGGACAGTGTGTGGAATGTAAGTGAAGTAACTCTTGCCAGTAACACTGTGGAAGGTAGTCATCAATGTCGGGGTTCCTATCTGACCTGTCCCTCTAGGAATGACTACAGACCACCACCACTAGCATTCACAAAACTAGCCGCTATTTCAAACTGTGAACTATTAATGTTGGAGAAAAAACAATGACGGAGGCGACTCTGAGAGAGCGCTATTAACTGAGGTTCTGTGAGTCTGTTCGTTTAGTCTCTTTTTCAGTCTCTCTCTCTCTCTCTCTCTCTCTCTCTCTCTCTCTCTCTCTCTCTCTCTCTCCCTCCCCATCTCCTCCCTCTTTCTGTTTTAAATTTTTTTTTCCCCACTATAGTCGTCAGAGACTTGTGTATATTTGTATACTTCTGTGTATACTAATGTAAATGTATGCGTTCCACTACCACTGTGATATGCTTCTAGAGGTAGCGGAGAGAAGACAGAGAGTATGTACTTATATGTGCGGGTGCAAGACCGTTTCTTTTTGTTTTCTTAAACAGCGAATGCAAGAGCTAGGGAGTTCTTTCAAAGGAGTCACTCACTACAAAGAATGCACTTTCTATATCTCTATATATCATTGGCTGCATCACAGGGTCGATGTCTCATTGGCCTCTACTCTTACCATTGCTGTTGAAAATATCAGGTAAAAGCATTTGCCGTCTCATTTTCTAAAGATTTGTGTACAGTCTACAAATATATTTAAACATAGAAGAATATATAAATCTATTTACGTTTTGTGTCATAGATATAATGTAAAGTATGATGTATTCTATGCCAAGGTTTTGCAGTATCCCCCTCTTCACTCTGTCAATGCAGGGTGTGAATCGCTAAATAACTAGGAAAGAACAGCTACTATTAACTTGACTGATGGTTTTTACTGGTTTACATAATTGCTGACCCATAACCTAATGGTGTGTTGCATGAGAAAAGGCCCAGGATTGATTTGATTGGACAGGGTTATATTGTGGATCAGTTGTGTTCTTTTGTTTTTGTCTTGCTTTTATGATCGCAAGATAGTTTGACTTGTAGCGCATGATTCATGCAACAGTACTGTTAAACAACAAGTTATAAGTCAAGTGTTCATAAATTCAAAGAATTATACTTGATTTTTCCCATGCGGTCATTTTTTGAAGACACACACTGTACAAAAACTGAGGGAGGCATTCTGCTACTGTTGGTATTTCTGAGATTATAAATCTACAATGTTCTATTTTACACCATCAAGGGTCAAACTTAACCTTCCAACCTACAATATTTTTCTTTACATTCCCTCTTTTAATAAGGTTGATTCTAGGTGGACGTAAACCTTTACACTAATTGATCTGCAATGCCTGGTAAATTCTAATGAATCAGATGAAGGACTCAACAGTGTACCCTAGTGTTAAAGACATGAGTAGCAACTGCTTCATCTAGCACCATCTTTACTTTGTCAATAGTTATAGTTATTTGAGTGTAAATTTAAGTTTTTCATTATTCTCACATCGTTGTGAAATCAAACACACCCCTGAGATATAGTTAATGTTTTTGAATGGTTAATTTGAAAGTACTACAAAGAAACTAAATGATGCAAGCACTTTCCCTGTGCCTCCCAAACCTCTCTTTGGCAACGTTGGACTGACTATAATGGCATTGCTACACACACACAGCTGTAGAAGTGTTACAATACAGTTTTAGTCTGCAGAACTTTCTCTGTGTATCATCTCTGGCGTCAATCTTATTTTTCAAACTGCTACTCTGCTGAGCAGGTGACATACTGTAGATTTGTGAGTAATGATTTGTAGGCACAGACTGTGTTATCCCTCCCAGATCTTTGTGTGTGTAGACCTGCGTAAACAGGCCGAAAAGGGAGATTCCACTGTGTGTTCTTTCAGGGGTTTACACCTCACGGTACATTGCACAGGTGTGTAAGATGTAAGTTGCACTGCGACATTAAAAAAGGACATATTGCTCTTTTTCAAGAATAATATTAGCTTACTGTTACTCTGTACATTAAACTGACTAAAGATGATATTGAAAAAAGAAGAAAATTACATTTATTCTTCCTAAAGTAGCCTTTTTTGGTTTCATATATATGAATATATATTAAAAAAAAAATACAGATTGTAAACTTGTTAAACTTTGACTTCAATAAACTGAATCCTCTGCACTATGAGCTACGTTTCATTTATATTTTGCATTTTGCTCAGTGTAACTTGCAGTGTAACTGAAAACTAGGTTTTATCCTCACCATTTGCTTACACTCGTGATCTATCATTGTAATTTTGACTGTGCCCCCTAAATCAACCAGAGCCAAATGTATAGTTAGTTAGGCTTTCGCTTACTTGTTTATAATATAATTTTCTGTAATAAAGTCATATTGCCTCCTCCCCACAGTTAATTTCTTAATGACTTAATTAGCGGCCCTGGCCCTTAGGTGGCAGTACATTACTATTCTCAATGACGGAAATGTAAACGCAGCCGAAGAAGAGGAAGAACGCTGTCATGGCGGCCAAGGTGAATGTTTGACATTTCGAATATGGCAAACTTTAGCTTGTACAATATGCACATGAAATTAAATATGTACCTTCCTTATGCATACAAATCGTCCTTAAATCGTTAGTATGAACGCTGAACTGACATTTTCCCAGGCAGCTTCTTAGCACAGATTAAGCTAGGCTAACTATTGCTATCAGCAGGCAGTGGCTAAGTTAGACCAAGTTAGGCTCATAATAGTACTACTGACGCTGATATATTTCTGGGCAGTTCCCATTGCAGTTTGAGACGTAAACACGACCTTATATTTTTACGCGTGTTATTATGTGATTAGGTTTGTCTTGCCATATATTTTCCTCTAGTACACAGAACACAGTGTTCTTCCTCTTATCACATGTTGTCCATTCACACAATTTCACTGTACAGTAATGTTAAACCCTAATAACTGTAGTTAGTGTTTTTACGCCACACGAAGTGGCTATAATTAAACACCGAGAGTGGAAGACTATTGCTACTACTACTGAAAAATAGATTCACATAATTTATTTGCCAGTACTTTTGCACATAAAAGGAATAAGGAATATGACTATAAATAGAAACACGAGCATTAACACAACTTTATATATTTTTATTTTTATATATAGAGGTCAGGTTTAGATGAGTTCTGCATAAGACAATCTGCTTATTACTTATAATGTTATAATTTATATGTATGTATATGAGACACACACTCACACACTTTTAGCTAAAAAACACACCTAACTTTACTGTGTAGGTGGTGATGGTGGCCGTCCCGACAGTGCTGGGAATAGCCTCCATCCGTGTGTATAGGGTCAGTGAGGCTCCCCCTGATGGAGGCTTGACTCGTGAAAAGGTATGGCTCTCACTCCATATGACCTTTTGCCTTTTATATGCGTGACACTGATACTGACCATTCTGCACGCAGCTATCTGTCTACACCCCGGTGCCACAGTCTTCTCAGATGCATTTTCTTGTGGAGAAGCCCGGGTTCCTCGAGAGTGGATTGGGTACCGTTAGAGAGAGCCTAACTCCATGTGTCCATGCTGTACAGGTAAATTAGCTATTGTATTTTTAACAACCGAGCTACATTTTATCATGACTATCTTTACACACACATTATCCCCTAGAACCCTTAACGTATGTAGATTACATTAAGGAGGAAAGTAATCCGTCATATGCAACACAAGAGATGTCTGAAGTTATGCATATACTGTAGACATAGTAGTTTTTACAACACTGAATATTCTTCTCTTGTTTGTGGTTACAGAGCACAATCCCACATACTGCAAGTGCTCTGTGCAGGTACGATTGTGTATACAGTTCAGGAGTCAGACAGGATGTAGCATTTGATGTGGTGTCAAGACGTGCGCAGCTCTCAGGGTTTATAGGAGATTTGACGGCTTGATACCGTGAACGATGGAAAATCACCTGATGTTATGTGCTCTAGTCGGCTCCTTCTGAGTGTTTGTTCGACGGTTAAATTGTATCGCTTGCTGCCTTGTGTTTACTGCAGGGTGCCTGTGTCTCTGTGAAAAACGGAAGTGTTAACTTGTACCATGCAGGAGAAGGTCAGTCGCCCATAAGTTACTAGTAGTAACTTAGGTCTGTCGAATTCTCCTTGCCCAGTTTGAATCTACAAACCCGAGTTCTTTCCACAGCTGTTTTCCCAATCAGCAAATTACTAATTTTAAGTGGCCTAATCTGCAGCAAATCTCTAACCATATGAAGCTAATGAAAAAAAAAGACTTTTTTATAATTGATACTGATATAAAAACTGTTTTTATAGCACCTATCGATGTACATTTTAAAGTAAATGATAATAAAATCAACATAATTATTAACCAATTAACCACCATAAAATAATTGATATATTGACATACGCTATGTGTGCCTGTGTGTACCTGTTTTCCAGATGCTTATTATTTCTTTAAAGACCCTCCTTCAGGTTTTCTACCCAGAATGGGCATAATCACAATGTCTGGCCTGCTGGGCATGATCCTGGCACGGAAAGGTAACGTAGTCTCCATAACCTGCATAAACTCTCTCATATGTTCAACTGCATCTTAATGTTATCGGTGGAGCTCTGGGTCAAATTGATAACTTAAGGTGGCTTTACACTGTGCGATACCATCTGTTTTAAGAGATGATCACAATCCCAATACTATCCCATTAACGATGTCATTGCAGACTGTGAGATATTACATTTTTGCATGTCAGCTGAGTATCACGATATTGTTTAGCCCCACATATCGATACATACAAAATGAAGGATATAATTCAATTAATACATTATTCATGTTTCAAACGGATTTAAAACACTGCAATGAAAATACCGTTGTAATAAATGAAAATGGAAAATTTTAATTAAATAGTTTGGACTCGGTGAGTTATCAATATAATGTGGTGTACATATTAGACTACCCAGGTGGTACACAGCAAGTATAGTAATATGTAGCATATCGCAATGTATCGTGATATGTATCATATCGTGATGTCCTTGCCAATACCCAGCTCTATTGTATCAGTCACCGCTAGATGGATCTGCACGACAATTTGACAGACATCTCAATTGACGTCACGCCATTTGGCACGGTTCATTTTCTTCTTTTATTTTTTCTGTTGTAGCAGTGGTCACATGGAAAGACATTGATCAAAAATGTCTTGCATTGCTAGAACTCTTTTGTAGGCTGCCTTTGGAGGCACAAACCCTCCTGACAGTGAACATCAAGCACTCCAAGACGGCGCAATCTGGCTCGCAACCGCAAGGTTCTTTCACAATAGCTTGACAACTTGATCTACGAAAGTATAGTTGTGCTACTATTGTGTTACTTAAGAGTGTGAAGCCACCTTTTGGTTTGAAGATGTCAAAAAAAAATGTCACTACCCGTCTTTTCATTCTGTACTTGGTGTAGAATGAAATCATTTGCATAACCCATTTGTGTGAAAGCCCCAGATGACGCAAGATTAGTGAGAGTTTGTTGCGCTGCTGAGTGTAATTACCGTTTTCCTGTATCTCAACCTTTTGCATTATAGGCTCGCGTCTCACAAGGTCAGCAGTCCCCCTGGGCATGATGGGTGCAGGGGCATTAGGGTGCTATCCTGCCCAAACTGTAGCTGTGCTCAAGGTAGCTATAGTTTTCCCAAACGTTCATCATTTGTTAGCTTCTTCAGCAAGACCAGTTGCTAACCTCACTGGGACTTCCCTAGGTGGGCGGGAAGAAGCTGTATGCTGCAGGCCAATGGAGCTTGGCCACAGCCTCCCCCCTGTTTGCCTCCAAACCTAAGGAACCTGCAGCCCCTGTACCACAGGTAAATATCTAATAATTGGTTTACAGCATACATAATTTACACTCCAATCCAAAAACCAAAAAAAAAGTGATGCACAAGAGAACACAACTGACAAGATTCATGAAGTTATTAAACTGTGAATAATCAGTGTGTAGTAACTGCCCCTTAGAGGTTAAACAATGTGCTATTGCAATATACACTTGCTGATTAGAAATAAGTAATGTCAAATAGACATTGTTACATCTTCATTATTGTGGGGTTGGGCAGCACCCCTCTAGTCTGTCTCCCTCTAACCCTGTTGTGAGAGTTGTTGGATGCACTTCTGCTAGAATGAGCAGATTAGAGATACTCTCTAATACACTGTATATACGCTTTCTGACACTGTTAGCCCGACACAGTGCCAAAGCCGGAGTCTTCCATAGGGACAGACACACCTCCTGCTCCAGAGACGAGCTCTAACTCACACAGCCCTCCACAGACAGAGGTGCTGGTAGAAACACCACCACCTCCACAAGAGTCCTCTGCTGCCGCCGAAGAACCTGCTTCCCCCGTTATAGCTGAGGAGACATCAGCAACACTTTCAGAACCTGAGCAGGCCTCTCCAGGTAGCAAAGATATTCATCGGTATCACCGGCTCTCTCATCCTGCCTTTGTCTGTCTCATACAGTACTTGTTCTCTGGAACTTTTACACTCACGCAAATGCACACGTAGACGCACATAAGCTCTACTCTCAGTGGCAGGCCTCTTTTTCCAATGACACTACTGATTTGCTGCAGAATGTTTCCGTCATTTCCTTCATCAGATTATCTACTTGTGCACACATGCAGACACATTTCTCGGTCTCCAACTGATCTGTTTTCCTGCTGTCCACAGAGGCAGAATCATTTCCAGTCAAGAAAGCACTTGACTGGAAATGATTCATGTTTTTTTTTTGTATGTCTGTGATAAGGCCAGATGACATTTACAATGCACAGGAAGTAATGTAACAATCCAGAGGGAGCTTTTGCATAGAGCCTCCACAACAAACAGGGTCTTTCACTAACCACGTACATATAATGTAAAGCGGACATGCTATTTTTAGCAAATAGAATCTTGGCAAGCAACAGTGCATTTTACCACAATTGTTATTGTATTGATTTTGTTCCAGCTATGAGGCTTGTAAAATAGGCTTCATAAATAAACGTGTATGTCCTGGCCAGAACCTGTTGCAGAGGTAAAGCCTCAACATGCTGCTTTGGTTGCCCCAGAGGAACCTCCTATCTCAGGACAGGCCTCAACAGAAACTACCACAGGTACTGCTGATATTACCAACAGTATCTTACACGCTAACACTAGAAACTCCCCATACTAGGGCCTCAAGGTTCATTAGGTCATTAGGTCATTTAGCAGACACTTTTATCCAAAGCGACTTACATTTACATGGTGCTATTACATGGAGCAGATAATAGTTAGGCATCTTGTTCAAGGATGCTAACAGGTAGTCCAACTCTGGTAGTCCCACGACCTTCTGGCTGGGAGTCCGACACCTAGACCACTAGACTATCCTGCCCCTCACTCACTCACTCACTGACTTTAGAAAATCAGCCCATTCATCCTGCTTTCATTGCGGTGCTGGAAATACGAACCTACAACGTTGCCTTTGCTCTTCAATCATGATTCCGAGCACAACAAAATAATTATATATTTCTCCAGCGGCAGCGCGCCAGCAACTAACGTTAAACCCGAGACTTTCCAGATAACGTTAGGATTACCTCAAGTCGACAGTTGAATGTTGCTCAAAATTAAATGGCTTCATGGCAGCTGTAATTACTTGATGCATGAACCTGTGCTAGTTGCTGTCTTCCATTCACTTTCAATTTAACAAATAAATGCCGAGACCCGACCAGCAGTTTTTCAGGGCCGCTCAGAAATACCCATCTTTAGGGCCCAAAATCAGCCCTGAAAGAGTTCCTACAGGGTTGGTTTCTGCAGTGGAATACCGCCACTGGTGCAACGCCCTCTAAAACATCCCACCAGTTTGTGCAGTGGAAAAGCGCCTATATACACAAACATACCTTAAAACCCTCTACAGGTCTGTTCCTGTGGTGGAATCTGTGCCAGTTGAGACTAGAAAAGATATTGACTGTTCTACAGTCTGCACATAATCCCACAGAGAAGCAAATTACTTTTCTGGGATCTAACTGTATCATCTTTGTAGTAGCAGTTCCAACATGATTTTGCAGAGTAGTTAGGCCAGATGACATTTACCAATAGGCAAGGAATTGTGCAATGGTCCCTCGTGTCCAGAGTTAATATTTACATAGAGGCTAAATTCAGATGTTTATAGAATTGTGTACTCCCTGTCAGATGAAAGGACTCTGTGCCATCATAAATCTGTTGCATCGTTAAACATTCAGTGCCTTTTTTAGAAGTAATCTTCCACTGTGCAGAAGTAGTTCTGTCGTGGTTAGTAAGTAGCTGTCAGATACTGTATGTTCCTTTTGAATTATGGCAGCCTGGCAACTGGTGACCGTTCAACAGTAGGGCTGGGAATCGGCAGGGACCTCACAATACAATGTTACAACGATTTTCTAGTGCCGATACGATATATATTGCGATTCTGTAGATATTGCGATACGATATTGTGATTTATTTATTTATTTTATTTTTTTTAAATGTAGTTTCCATATTTTGGCTTTGAAATGAGCGGGTGAAGCACATATAGGGGTCCATCTGTGTTTGCCATTGTTGTTGTTTTTTAATGAACATGACCTAACAGAACAGAATGTAGTTGATGAGAATAGACTATTGTAAAGGATACCATTAATTCACTCCCACTGAAATTTTTACTTTTTTTTCTGCCTTTTAAAAAAAGAAAAATCTAATTTCCTTTAGTCAACCTGGCGATACAAAAATTGCAGAAGCACAGTATCGCGATACTGTATTGTGCATGTATCGTGTTTTCCCCCCCCATTCCCACCCTGTGATAAAGCTGCATAAATAAACTTTTATGTTCTCTGCTGACTAGAGCCTGATGTAATATCAGAGGTACAGCCTAAGTCTGCTGTTGAACCTGCTGTCTCTGTGGTGGAGCAACCCTCATCTCCAACACCGCCTCTAACCCACACAGAGGATGCCCCAGTTAAAACCACAGGTAGTATAGATACAACCGCACACTCACTCTCTCACACACACACACACACACACACACACACACACACACACACACACACACACACACACACCTGGAAACTCTCCTCCGCTCCAGTTACAAAAGCTACAAGGTACAGTACATAAATAAAGTGCATGTTTTGTCCTGTTCAGGACCTGTTGTAACATCAGAGAGCGAGCCTGGATCTGCTGTCTCTAAATCTCCTGAGGAGCCTCCTGTCACAGAGCAGGCCCCCGTAGAAGCCACCACAGGTACTACTAATAACCACCTGCATCACACTCTCAAACACACGCGCGCGCGAGGGCGCGCACACACCTGAAAAACATCCACAGCTTCCTACACTGATCCGCGTGTTTCCTGTCTGGGCCAGAGACCGTGGCAGAGTCTGTGCCAGCTGAGTCTCCTCCTGCTTCTGAGAATCTCCCCGCTTCTGTCAGCGGAGAGGGGCCCTCGTCTCCACTGCCATCAGACCCTGTTGTGGAGGAGTCTGTCTCCTCATTAGAGACCTCGACCCTGCTGGAGCAGGCCCCAGTTGAATCCACCACGGGTAGTACCACCACAGATGCCTCATCCAAACCAAGTCGTATGCCTGTGTGCCTTCCACTGACCTTCAGCTGTGTTTTCTATCCACCCCAGAGACAGTGATAGGATCTGTCTCCGAGGAGCTTCCTGCCCTGCCCGCTGAACCAGCGGACCCTGTGTTGGAGGAGTCCTCGGCCCCAGCTCCACCAGCTGCAGAACAGGACCTTACAGAGACCTCCAAAGGTACTCGCACTCACTCACACACACACACACACACTGGCACAGAGAAACTCATTTCTGAGGCTTTGTGAGAAGCACGTAATTCATCATTGATTATCAATGGTTCTATGGGTCCAAGGCATTGAATCAAATAGCTAATATTCTTGCTTTGTTATCCAGTTGATTCTCATTGTAATTATGTTCAATTATGTTCACAATTATGTTATTATTCTTTGAATTATTTGTATGGGGAAATGTATTTATTATTTTTTTATTCTAGCTTTATTGTACAACAAGTTAATGTTTATGTGCAACAAACAAACATTTCTTCTCATGTCCTCTAGGGGGCTCTGGACTCCATGTAGACCCTGCTCTGATGGACTATGGACAGTCCAACCCTGAGGATGCTGACCTGTACAGCACTCGCACCTGAGTCCACAGTACTGTCATCTCATGTCTGCTTCATATTTACACATGCTCCGTAAACACTCACCATAGAGATGGGCTGTCCTCTCAAATGATGAAAATAAAAGTAATTTACGTCTCGTCTGAAAACTGATATTGTAATGAGCCAAATATAATTGTGTTGTTGAGACAATGCAGCGATGGTAAATGCAGTCTACTGCATTAACTGCATAATTTGACAATCTGTGGAAAAACAGACAGATATGGGAACACTAGACATAAAAAAAAAATGGAATTCTTTTAGTCCACAGATGGCGGGATTGTGTAATTGTTTTGCCAGTTTTTTTGTTGGTGAGATAATTGGATCTTTTGGTGCAGCACTTACAGTCAAAGAGCTTTTTATTTATAGTCGTCTCACGCTCCTGGGATGGTGAGCTGAAAATACTGCCTGTACTCATGATGAATAACAGTTGGACTGAAGTCCGTTTTATTGCAGGAAACATGTCATGTTGACTAGGATCTCCAAATAAATGTCTATTTTTCATGATAATGTTTTTATTTGATATGTGACTTGCTCAGTCATCTCGGGGAACATATGACATCAGCAGGGGAACTTTTTTCTTTCTTTCCTAGAATTGATATGTAAATGATACCACAAGAGGCTTGGCAGATCGAATTTTATTGAAATTGATACCAATCAATAAGATCCAAGCGATAGCTTTAGTTAATCAAAAACAAAACTAGCATATTCACAAACAAATGTATGTGTACACTGATACGCTTACTTTCCGTTATTATCATAATTTTGAAACACAGTCATGGAAAAGTAGAAGGTTCAACATTAATGGTGTGGCAGAAGCACCTAACTTTAAAAGCCAAAGCTCTTGTACCAGATGCTCTAAGTTGTTCATTGAAAACGGCTGGCTGGGGACCAGGCTATCAGTTCTCATCTTTACAGCCATTTCATTGCTCCACAGAGAAGTCTGAAACCTCTGGACCTAATAAACCCTACTTGAGGGTGACCAGCAATTTGAACCAAGGGACTGTCTGTGTGTGTGTGCACATGTGAGAGATGTCAGTTCAATCCAATACATTTTCATCTTCCTGTTCAACAGGAATGAAAACACATCCTCTACACACACATGGGAACCAGACTTTCTGTGGCACTGGAACTATGTATTGCTGGTTAGAGTTGAGGGGTTAAGGGAATCGCTGGCTTTTTAGATCCAAACATCCCAGTGTTTGGATCTAAAAAAGTTTCCTGAAAAACAATGCCATGTAATCTTTATCCAGCCAATATTATGAATAATCCCTACGGACCATGGGAAATGTTGAAATATCAGATGAGTAACAGCACTTACAGAACAGAGTCCGACTAGTATCATAACTTCTTGCAAATCATAACTTCTCGCCCTCTGTTCCTGGGTAAATAAGTGCTGTTCAGCTGTTACTCAGCTAATATTCCCAAGTATCCCCTTGCCTCCCTAAAGGCCCTTATTCAGCGACAGGCCCCTTTATCCTACACAAGCAGGACTAAGTGGGTCCTCTGAGAGGCTGATCCTGTCATATAGTACAGAACACTCTTTTTCCAGGCGCACAGAGAGGAAGTTGGGCTCAACCCTGACCCTTGACCTCTTCCCTCCCCTGTCCTGCATTTTCCACTGGGCAGGATAAGGTTTGGGGGGAGGTTCGTGGTGCTTATCTTCCCAGAGCCCAGTCAATGAGGGAGACCCCACACTCAAATAAACACATAGCACATTTATCACAAAAAAAACATAAACACATCTATTATGTAAGCAAATGAAGGGTGTTTGTTTGTTTATTGTATACATGTATGTTTGCGTGTGTGTGTATATATATACTGTATTATGTGCCTTTTACCACTTTTCCCATGAACGTAAATGTATACGATCAGATTAGTTATTAGTTATGATTAGCGGAAGCACATGCACATAAATACTTCACTGCAAGAGCTTGCCCTACTTCTTGCTGGATTTAGTCATTTGGTAAATTGACAGTTGTGCAACTGCAGCAGCAACACCCACGTGATGTGATTTTTGTTTTTCATCTATCTATCACCTGAAAAGAAACAGAATTTTAACTCCTGTAAATGGTGGAATAAGAGCAGGGTGTTAGTGGACTACAGCAGAGGCAATTCAAGTGGTCAGCTCTCCTAAAGTTTTGTACGGAATTACCAGAATTGTGGTTGAAACCGCTGTTACAGAAACATTTGTTTGGTGTCAAATTCTAAGACCGCACTTACTGTAAGTGAGGAGTGGCTGGCACTTCTCTCTGCCCTTCCCTTAACAGCCATTTCAAACATATTTAAACATAAATAGTAGCTGGGGCAGAAATGTAGTTGTCTGGGGGCGCTATATCACAATCCGGGTGTATGCCTTTAAAGTCTTTGTCTACATAGTAAATGTTGGCTGTAGGAGAGCTGAGATTTGTTATTTTCCTCCACTTTCCGCTTCATTGCTCTCCTTATCCACTGGCTGGACACTAGAAACCGACAGTCAGTATATACTCAAATACACACATACCAACAGCATATCTCTGAAATTGACTTGTGCTTTCTAACAGCAAAATGTTGAATAGGCAGTCACCCTCCAGGCTGTAGGAGCAGGCAGTGGAACATGGAGAAGTTTAAAGGTTTAGAGTGAGATTCTCCCACCATGTTGACACAAGACAAACGATAAGACAAACACGGCCAAAGGACACAAAATGATGAAACATAAAAATGGGAGTGAAATCACGACAGAGGTGTCTGAACATAGGTATATTTTGATAGAACTGTGTAGGAAATTAAGAAGGACTGTATCGAAAGTGTGGGGAGGTAAGGCAGGGTAGTGCTGTGGCCTGTTGTCTTGGTTCACTTCTTGGCTAACATTACACTGTATAAAATTGTAAATTTCAAGACTGGTCTCTTTGCCAGGGCCAGTGGCTTGTGTGTGTGCGTGTTTCCATGTGCAGATGTTTGTCCTAGTGAGCAACTGGAGATGCCCTGCATACCAGTGTAGCAACACTAAACATTATTTAATGGAGCTCCTGTGGTTAACGAAGCACATCCCGTTTTTTTCCCACTATTCTGCTCAATGCGGTGCATTCCTAGTCTTGTGTTGAGCTCAAATGCCTGGTTTTATGAGGAAGGATAGACCCATGTGGCATAGCTGAAATTCTGACCAAAGCTAATGAAACAGCTCAGACAGTAAACACGGCCATTACACATGGGAGCATTGACATGTGTAACTAGCAGGAAACTTCCTGGAAGATGGCAGCACACAGCTCTCCATTATGGCCTTTGAAAACTGGTTTATTGGACCTTCATCAATCATGGGCGCCATCGGCTCGCCCGCGGTTATTAGAGCATGCCGCGTCCTGATAGATCCTCAATGGGGCAGAATGACTTAGCTCAGAACACAGCCTGACACGCATGTAAATACACAAGTGCAGCAGATTCACACGCTGGATGCTAGTCCCGGAGACACGTGCACGCACACGTACGGCAACACACACACACGTGCACGCACGCTTTGGATCAGAGGCGCCGCAATGTGATAGGCACACATCTCTCATTATCTCCTACCAGCAGAGGCCTTAATGAAAAACCACTGGAGGGAATCTCCTCTCTTTCTCTCTATCCTTCTCTCTTCTTCTCTCGCTCTTACTGTATATTTTCCTTCACCCCCCCCCCCCCTAAAAAAAAACAAAACTCTCCTCTGCCTCATCATTCATCTTCCTCCCTCCCTGCCTCCCTCACTCCCTTTGCCCAGGAGGCTGAAATGGCTTCCGCTGGGCCAGAGTAAATATTTCCCATGGCTTCATCTGCCTGTTGCTGGTTAGGACACGACACATTCATAACAAACAGGGACGCTGCTGCTAATTAAATGCACTGCCTTCATTCCTCTGGTCAGAGGCCTTGTCAGCGGCGGGTTAGGGCTTCACCTGGAACACAGTTATGCATGTATGCAGTCAGGCCTGATATGTGTCTGTGCCCAGAAACATGTCACCAGAAACATGGTTATTAAAGTAAGCCTGGCCAAAGACTGTTAGACAGCTTGACTTGATTCAGACCGAGAGAGAGAGAGAGAGAGAGAGAGAGAGAGAGCGTGGGTGGGTGTTTTTAGAGGAAGAGGGGGATTGAGAAACAAAAGAGGAAGAATTCTCTGGGACCCCCTTGGTTTGTGT
The DNA here is from genome assembly GCA_025447815.1 of Percopsis transmontana. NCBI lineage: Eukaryota > Metazoa > Chordata > Actinopteri > Percopsiformes > Percopsidae > Percopsis > Percopsis transmontana. The sequence continues at coordinate 5,201,157 of JAOEHI010000002.1, read as the reverse complement.
CCTGGTGCAGTCAAGCCTTCTTATTGGTGACGCTACTGTGACGTGTACACGGCTTCTATATTGTGCAATCATCAAGAGACTGTTGGGGGCTATAAGACTCAGCCTGTGCTCTGTCCACTAACATACACGCCACCAAGGACAGAAGTATGATCTAGGTGTTCCTCCAAGCATATTCTGCTTATTGGAGAGGTGAAGAAGCGAACATAATGGGACTTGGACTTTACTTTGAAACTTTGAAAGCTTTTTGACTCGTGGCATTGGGAGTGCACAGTGCAAAGGTAAAATGTATACTGTGAATTTGTGATTTGTGTCTAATTTGAGATGAATGTATTACAAGGACTAGTTTACAAGGTAATGTAAGTTCTGTACAAAACAAATGTATAAATGTATTACAGAATCCTTTAAACATTTTTCAGATGCTTGCAAAACGTATTCCTGCTAAAACCAGCAACCAACAAATTGCAATTTAGCATTGATCATATCTTACCTTAATTTGTTTTTAAACTTTTTTTGGATAGTATTATTATTTCTTTTTAATAATGGCAGAGCACTGAATGCTTATGAATTGCCACATGTTGCTTTTATGGCATTGCAGCCCATGCCTACATATGGTGTCATTTATTTTGCAGCTGTTGTCTTATCAAAAGGGAAAACATTGCACAGCGGAGCTAAATAGTAAAGATAGTTGTGTAGGAAATGTTTCTCTAAAAATAGTTGTATCCATAAAAGGCAGTTACATTTTGAATCCTTTCGTTTGTTTTCAGCTGGCCACAGAAAACTGATGCGAGACTCAAGTCCTGTTACTGACGCGTACAACCGTCTCTAGAATGGCCCTCCTAAACTCCACCTTCCTCTACTCCCCCTTTACAACACCCCCTCACTACCTGAACTCCTCAGCGCCCCCCACCGCTCCCCTCTGCCCAGACTGGCCCAAAATACCCCACACCACGCTCATCCCTACTCTGTACAGCATCATCTGCGTTGTGGGCATAGTGGGCAATGCCCTGGCAGTGTGCGTGCTGGCCCACGGCAGTGGGGCTAGGAAAACAGTCGCCAACACTTTCATGTTGAACCTGTGCATCTCCGACCTGCTGTTCCTGCTCTCACTGCCTCTGTGGGCGGTGTATTACTCTCAGAACTACCACTGGCCCTTTGGCAGGGTGGCCTGCAAACTGTGCGGAGGCCTCCTCCACCTCAACCTCTACGCTTCCATCTACTTCATCACGTGCATGAGCATGGACCGCTACGTGGCCATCGTGCACCCGCTGCGCTCCCAGAGCGCGCGGTACCCCAATCGCGCGCAGCTCGCCTGCGTGGTAGTGTGGATCCTGGCTTGTGCCAGCACGGTGCCCAACCTGGTTCTGAGGGACACCCACCTCCTCGAGGAGCACGGGGTGGAGGTGTGTGGGGTTCGGTATCCCTCTACTGGTTGGTTTCTGGGCCTGGCCTCGATGAAGATCACTCTGGCCTTCCTCCTGCCCCTGGCGGTCATCTCCTGCTGCTACTGCGTGATCAGCAGACATCTGCTGGGCAGTCTGCGGCCGGGCAGCGTGCTCAGGCCCCTGGAGCCTTCGGACAGGCCCTCTCTCCCAGGCGGTAGGTGGGTGGACTCCGAACGCCCGCCGACCCCCTCCCTCAACCCCTGCCCCAGCATAGGGAGAGCCCCTGGGGGGATGGAGAGAGTGCTCTGGATGGTAGCTGCGGTTGTGCTGGCCTTCTTCTTGTGCTGGTTCCCCTTCCACTGTGTGACCCTGCTGGACATGCTCTGGCGCCTGGACTGTTTGGGCGGCTGTTGGGTGGACTGGGTCGTCACCAATCTGACCCCCCTCAGTCTCTGCTTAGGGTTTGCCAACTCCGCCCTCAACCCCGTAATCTACTGCTTCATTGGGAAACACTTCCGGGGCCACCTGGGAAGCCTGTGCAAGAGCCTTTGTGCGTGCCTGAGGGGCCCCGGGGAGCCCAGCAGCCAGAATAGAGGCTCCTTCAGCACCAGGCTCAGCTCTTTCTCCCGTAAGCTCAGTGACCTGAAGGACCTGGCGACTGTGGAGAGCCCTGGCTCGCCCTAACCTGCCTCCGATGTACACAACCATATTTGTTTGGGAATTACAGTCAGAGTAATACCAGCAGGATACAGGCACAGTAGTAAAATGTAAGCTACTAATGTAACACAATAATATGTATATAAATAGTATATATAGTTACTGTACATACACCAAATATACTGTACATATGCTATGTGGATGCCAGAGACCCCCGCCACACAGACACACATTCAACTTTCTTGGCTATTTAATGTTCACATGTAACAACATAACTTGGAACATTTGTATGATTCTGTAAAGCTCATTATGTAAAGGACAACAAATATCACTGCAATGTTATCCCAATTTTGAATAATAAAAATATAAATGTAGCCTAATATAACATAAAGCAAACAATTATTATTATATTATATTTATATTATATATTATTATATATTATATATTATTCTAGAAAAGATTATATTATTAAATATAAAATGAATCGTCTACCAGTAGCGCCAATAATGGTTGTAATGGGAAATTTGAGTCAAATTGTTAAATGTGCTACTTTAGTAGCTATTAATTTTTCGCTAAACGTTTTTCGAACATTTAGGCTACACAGCTGTGTCTATGAGCGTCCCCCACCTGTGGGTTGAAGCCCTGGTAATATCACTGGCCTGCCAGATGGGTAGGCATAGTCCTATTCTCTCTCACTCCCCTCACCATTACCTCATACTGATGTATTTTTATTCCAGTCAAGCCACTTGTGTTGACATTTTGGTCAGAGTTACCCGCTGGCTAATCAATGATGTAGGCCTATCTCATTCGGCTATCTACGTGTACGTAAAACCAGTGGAGTAATTTAAACTATAAGCACTGCAGCAAGGGAATGTATCAGCATTCAGGGATAGTCTACTGTCTGCACAGTCTAAATTCATGTGGATACTGGGACTGTTGATATGAACATATATGTTATATAAAGTCCCAGCTAAACCTTATCTAAACATTATTGTAGGAAACCTGAACAATAAAATTTAAGTTTTCAGTTATAGTCTGTTGTTTTCATTTTCTTTTTTTCTTTTTATTGAAATGTATATTTAAGATATTGTTTTCTGCCGTGGCGTATTAAACATCATAGCGTCTCTAAGCAAACTTTTAAACCTAACTGCCACTGGATGGTGCTAGAACGCTGTAGATGAAGAGTGACGCCACTGGCTGTTTTCATAGAGAGCCCCAAGGTCTCAGCGCTCATGATCTGCCAGTGCCAGGGGAGAAATGGCGCCAACACAGACTGATGACTCATGTACAATTCGGAATGCATAAAAGCTGGTTAACCAACAAATATATATATATTATATTAAAAAGCCTGAAGCACTAGTCTACAATATGATTATTCTGTGATTTGCAAATAGTAGGTCTATAGCCACAGGGTTCACCTTGTGCAGAAAACAATAGTCTAAATGTCTTCAACCAAAAAAAGAAGGCCTGTAAGGTGACCAAGAAACTCTGGCCACCCTAATAGCCTACATGAGAACTGTACTAATGTATGTTATTATTAGCTACTGTTAGTGTTACTGCATATCTAAATTTGGTTATGTAGTGAAAAATAGGATAAGAAAGCAAGAGGCCCAACTTCTTCATTCTTACTACCATATAAATTCCTCTAATATACATGAAAAAAATTAATTATATATTAACAATAACAAGTAAGTAAATCATTAAAACATGACTTGAAGGAAAAAATGACAATAAACAGAATAAACATCCTCTTTCAAATTGAAAATGAAAGATAATTTAAAAAGCGTTTATTTTCCATAAACTGACAAATGCGGAAAATAAATTATTTATGTACAGTAGGCAGTAGATATACTGTATATCTGTATTCTAATCCTTTTTTGCTGCTCTATTTTTGTCATGGAAATATTCTCTTTAGTTACTTCCTGTTGAACAATACAATACAATACAATTTCCTGTGTGTGTGTGTGTGTGTGTCTGTCTAAAAGACAGACTGAAGCAGAAGCAGAAACAACACAGAAATAGACAGAAGGAGGCAAAAGAAGAAACCACATATTGAGATGGTTATACTGTAGGTTTAGGAACAGATGCGTACAAACATCACAACGCTGGCTGGTCTGCGCTCATGATTCTTGGATACATTTGAAAAAGCTGGCGACAATATAGAATAAAAACACACTGGTGGACAGCTCCCTTACCTGTGTGTGCGGTCTAGAGGATAGAGAGCAAAGATTTGCCTGCAGCGAGTGGTTGAAGCGCAGTCACTGAAGGGCACAACATAGCAGAGCAGTGTTTGAGCCCACTGGACAGGTGAGATGGAAAACCTGCCTGTGTATCATGGAGAAATCGGCAGAGAGGAGGGAGAAAGACGGCTGGCACAGGATGGGCGAGATGGCTGCTACTTGGTACGCAACAGCGACAGTGTTTCTGGGGTATTTTGCCTCTGTGTGCTGTAAGTATACGCAATACTGTCTCAATTGCACTTTCAGTAAATTTGCATTTTTATATGAACAGTGTTGTATATTTTATCACATCCACGTGCAACTGTATTTTATATTTTTCCACCCAGCAGTGACCTTTGTGCATTTTTATATAAATGAACATTACACAATTTTTTCTGCTGAAATATTTATCGTAAAAGGGTCTAACCACAGAAAAGCCTGTAAAGCCCTGTCTGTTTGTGTGTGTGTTCTGTATGTGTGTGTGGACAGATTCAAAGGATTAGTTTACACATACAGAATACACATGGATGTTGGGGGATCGTGGGCAGCAGAAGTAAGACATCTTTCCCTTTTAACATTTCTTTTACCTGTAAAACCCAATGTACCGTTGTGTACTGTATCTGTCTTATCAATGGCATGTATGCAGGTCGCTTCAGAGCATAAACCAACACAGCAGGCCGTGAATTGTCAAGCAAGCAGCCTTTTGAGAATTGACAGTGTTGCGAAACAGGTGCAACACTTTTCTTTAGCAGCAAAACACAGACATAGTTTCTCTATCCAGCATAATACGAGCACAGCACAGCATCTGCATTCATATAAAGTATACGGCAGAGATGGGAAATCTACAATCATATATGACAGCATTTCTGATAGGATATGTAATTGAGCACCGAGGAGTTGACAGGCACCCAAACATTGGACGTCAGAAGATAAGAGCTCTCGATGGTGTCGTAACTACATTTCTCCCACGCTCAATCGAATGGAATGGGGGAAAAACCTGAATAACGGTGGCAATAACAGCTTTCATTATTTATGTATCAATCACTTTAATGAAATGTTATCAAAACAGACCGCTCTAAGGAAACTTCCAAAATGCATTGCAATGTAAAGCATTCACCTAATGTATATTATAAAATGAATTTTTAAAATGCATCCCCACAATAATATTTGCCTTTTAATAAAACAAAAGTGACAACCACAGTATTATTGAAGTTTGATTGATAGCATAAAATGAAAACATTTTATGCACCTTTATGCAAAATATAGTAGGCGTAAGTTCTTAGCTGACAGTATGATAATTTTCTACAGACTCTCTTTATTTTAGAGATATTGAAAGCTGAACTGTGGGTAATATATTTTCCCTAAACATATAGCTTTTGGAAGAGGTAAAATGGAAACGTTTTTGTGTGCAGTGCTGCATTTAGCTCTAAGTGGAACATAAATTCTATGTTCTTTAACAGAAATATAATGCAAAGACAAACTCAAATATATTAATAAACCGCAATTTGCGTCAGTGGTGACACTATGCTGAAGAAGCAACTGGGGACATTTTGAAGATAAACTAAAACCCTTGTTGCAGCATATGATTAATGCTAAACAAAATATAAAGAGCTACATTTGTAAATGAGGGATTTGGCTCCACTTAAAGATAATGGAGTACACTCAATGTTTAAGGTCAAGCAAAACTCAGAATAAACTTTTTTTTAAACTAATAATTGCAATGAATCCAACAGGAATGAATTCCGAAGCAAATATAACTTTGGACAGCAAGCTAAACCTTTGTTTAGCATGTCAGACTGAACTAAGACAGAATCCCAGCAAATTACTATGATGTATACTCCTGATTGCTGGCTCTCAGTCTGGCCATAGCACGCTAATAATTTATGAAAAAAGGATGCCAACTGGAAGCAAAAATATTTTAATATTTGATAGTTAATTTTGGCATATTCTAGGCTCAAACAGAACAGCAATTGCAAAAGTACTGAAATGTTTCAGTAAAAATACCAACTAAAAGTCTGATCGTGTGTGTGTTTTGTCTTTGTGCTCCTGCGTATCTGATGTCTTTATAATGTGTGTGGGAGAGCTGATAGCTCATTTCAGGCTGGCTCTAGTGAGAACGCGCCTGTCCTGTCCTCTGATTTTCCCTTTGGGGTTTGATGTGGAGATAGAGATGAAGTGGCTGACTTTTCCTCTGCCTCTCCTTTTCAGACCGCTCCTGGCGTGCAGAAACGATATTTCCGTAAAATCAAGAACATGATAGCAGCTTTTCAGAAGCCTGGCCAAGGAATTGCTGTTCCTCTGCTCTACCCTGTCACTGCCCAGACCCGAGCGCAGACAGACACAGCGGCACGAACAATCTGCAGTAGTCTCTCATCATGACATACACAGCCAAACCAATACAGCAACTAGCTAGTGGGGGACAGAAAAAATTAAGCAAAATATAAAGGAATGTGAAACAGACTGCGGTCGCAAGGTGTTAATAGCTCTTAGTTTGTTAGCATTTTGTTTGGCTTTATGTTGCTTTTCTGCTGCTAATGATTATCAAGCTTTGTTTTTCACTCTCTGGTGCTTGCATTTTCATTTGGTTATGCATCAACAAAAAATAATTACACATATCTTCTGAGGCTGTGTTGTTCAAATGTAAAATATTCAACTGATGAAACATTAATATCCATTACTGCGTGCAGAAGTTGACAACAAATATGCTTTGTTTCTTAATACAATTCAGCTATGCAGATGGCAACAAAATAAATGTTGCTTGAAATAAACTGTTTAAATTAGGTCATAGGCAGCTGTACACCGGTCTGTATTTGACATATGATGTGAAACTCAATTTGACATATTAAAATACTGATTTCCACGGAGGGAATGCTGACTGCAAGAGCAGAGGGGAAAAAATCCGTTATTCATTTGATTGACATTACTGGCTCCACACAGAGCGTGCGTGTGTGTGTGTGAGAAAGAGAGAGACACAGAGATTGTATCCTATCAGCACAGACAGTTCTTTTCTGAGCAAGTGCAGCTGTCTCCTAGCAACCAGGCCCTCCATCGTTTTACCAGGGAGATGAGGTTGGACAACTTCTAGCGGAGCATATGGTTAAGAAGGAAAGGTGCTACGCAGACTATCAACATCGCGGTAGTCAGGAATGTATATCACCTGCTCACAGTGGGAGCATATGCACGTCATATCCACCGCTCAGAAAGTACGCACAAACAATTAATGATGGGCAGATGGTAGCGTGACGGAGGGGCGGGGGAGGGTGGGGGCAAGCAGACGGCTGGGGGGAGAGGGGGGTGGATGAGCGGTAGACAGATTAAAAAACAAACTCTCTACTTACTTTTTAAACAGTGGTTTTTTTTCGTTTTTTTTTTTTTCGGGGACAGTCTTGGAACTTGTTCACATGCAGCCTGATTGGCGTTTCCTAATGAGAGGAGACAAGCTGTAGAGAACAACACAGCCAACTCCAGGTCCTGCCCCCCTGCTCACTACACCCACTCACCCAGGCTCAGCTGTCACATATCTCTTTCCATCCCTCCCTCGTTTTTTCATATTTATTTTTTAACTCTTTTCTGACAGACACAGGTTTGTTATGCATAGCTTGAGCCATAACGATCCCTGATAATGACAGCGCACATTTGAAAGTCGCAAACTCCCAGAAACAAGAACAAAGGGAGCACAACAATGAATGTAGGAGAAAGAGGGGGGCAAAGAGGCCGACAGACGAATGAAAAAAAGCAAGACACAAAGAGAGCGAGGGAGAGCGAACAGGGAGCACTAAAGAGTGAGAAATAATAAGCAACAATCTCTATGAATTCCCAGAGAGCAATCCGGTATTTCACACATAATAACTTTAATCAGCACTGTAACCCAATAAAAGTCAGATTTTTCAGCAGAATATTTACTATAGCCATGTATAATTCTTTGCAAAAATGTAATTATTTTTCTATTGATTAACAATACTGACACTTACTTATGAACAACAGAATTTCCAGTTGAGCACTTTTTTCAGTGTGAAAGCACTGGCTATGTACATTCTTGATTTTAGTATACACACTCATACAAACTACTGTAGGAGCACACCAGAGGCAGAAAACGGAGCTTTCCTTCTCTAAAGGGGAGTCAGAGTCGACAAGGCCTCTCTTGCACAATATGTAAACGATAGTATATCAGAGGTAAACCATGTATCAACTCAAATGGCAAACGAGAGAGTTCTTGATCTGAGTTCGTAGCAGGACAAGGATTATTCACTTGCAATCCTATGGTCTTCATTTCTACAGTTAGCTGAAGTTTAACAGAAAGTCAAATATGATGAACAGTGTCGAGAGCAATGACAATCCGTCAGTCAGTCAGTCGTCAGTCAGTCGTCAGTCAGTCGTCAGTCAGTCAATTAATCAATTCATCAGACAGTCAGTCAAGTTATCAATTCATCAGACAGTCAGTCAATTAATCAATTCATCAGACAGTCAGTCAATTAATCAATTCATCAGACAGTCAGTCAATTCATCAGTCGGACAGACAGACAGTCAGACAGTCAGTCCCAGGTGGTTCTCGATACAAAAAGCAAAGCCACAGCCAAACCACACTGCTTTTGCCATTGTTAGAAATTGGAGAAACTTTACGATAATAATAAAATACCATCATTTTGTCACAATTAAAGGCATTTGGAAATAATTTTTTCCCCCAATTTCTCTTCTCGTTCTTCTTCATCTTCTTTGTGTTTTTTTTTCTTTTTTAATACAGTATAGAAAGAGTAGAACAAATCAGGGCGGAGTAGAAACAGGCAGTCTTTGGTGGGGATGGAGGGCCTCATGTGTGTCTCATGTGTGTTACCTGCCCCCCACCTCGCTCAGTGTCATGAAGTGGATGTTGGCGGGGCAGTCGGACAGCTCCGGCTGCTGCTCTATGGGGAGGGAGTAGTAGCCGTCGTAGCCCCCCACCCGGCCCCCCGACAGCAGCTGCTGCTTCTCCGCCTCGCTCCAAGCCCTGCTTCCTCCGTCGCCCTCCTCCACCCGCTTCCGCTCCTTCTCCCAGGCGGCCTCCACCGCCCTCCGCCGCGCCTCCTCCCGCACCCGCACGCGCTCCTCCTCCTCGCTGCCGCCATAGCGCACGCACAGGCAGAGCGCCCCCTGCTGCAGGGTGATGTCGGCGAAGCGACGAGTCCTGCCGCTCACCGTGGCGCTCATCTGCGACACGCTCACGTTGACGCCGCTCTCCAGGACGCGGCCCCCGACCCCCAGCCCCAGGCCCAGGTCCTCCTCGATGGGCCGCGACTGGAGGAAGTGGTGGGTGTCGCAGCCGTGTACCACGAAGCTCAGGCCGCTCAGGTGCACGGCGCCGTTCAAGATGGCCGCCACGCGCCGGCTGTCCTCGCTGGCCACGCCGATGACCTCGGCGCTGACGCGGCCGTGGGAGACGGCGAAGCGGATGCTGGGGCCCAGCAGGGAGGGGCGGGAGCCGAAGGGGGGCGGGCGGGGGGCCCTGTGGTGCGTGGAGCCCACCGGCTCCGACACCAGCGGCAGTCTCTCCAGAGAGATGAAACTCCTCAGCTGCCTCTGCAGCTCACACTGGATCCCCAACACCACCTGCAGGCGGAGACACAGGACCAGACAGAAAGCAGAGGGATACAACCTAATGTCATTGACCTCAAGGCGCAGAAAGTCACTGTTTATCAGGAGGCTGAATGTAAACTCATCACACCATGAAATGTCACTTTAAAGCGCAAGACACAGCTGCTCCTGCAGCAGGATTTGTTTGCGTAATGGAGTTGCTGCAACGCACCTTGCTGGAGTCCCAGTCCTGGGTCTTGGTCTGGGTCTTCATCAGCTCGTAGGCCTGCTCCATAGTGCCCACCTCGGGCTTGGGGAACCCAGGAACCACGTTGTGGAGCTGGAAGCCGAACAGCTGAAGCCAGCTGCCAATGTCTGGGGAACAACGCGCGGATGCCCACGCAGGTCCAGAGGCAAACAGGATATGCATGCGCACGGGCAGGTGAGCGCACACGCACAAACACGGAGGCAGAAAGTTAATATGTACTTAAAGTTACAGTTATTGTAATAATAAAATGTACTGCGACGTGAACAAAGAGTCACAAGGCCAAGCAAAACAACTCGCTCTATGGGAAATAACAGTATTTGTGTGGATAATACGCTGCGAGGACGGTTCAGCTGTTGTTGTCAAGATGAACAGATTCCCTTCGCCATAAACAATCTGCCTGCGGCTAAACGTGACAGGGCAAATGGATGTTCCATTAACCGGACAGACAGTTGTGGCACCAACATCCGCTATTCATCCTTCTGCTGTTTTCTTTTTCTCTCCCTGCTCGCTTTGTGTATTTCGCCTCTCAGGGAAACAGTGTGTTTTCCTGACAGAGCTAAGGGGGGGGGGTTGGAACGCCGCGGCTTTGTGTTGGAAAAACAGGATGCGCTGTCCCTCTATTACCAGCTTAAGGAACTGTCGCGTTTTCTCTCTCCGTCCGGCGTAGGCTCACCTGCAGCTAACTGTGAGCCCCTCCATCGCCTGCGTGACAGATGCATTTCTCTAGCGGAGGGGGGGGGCATGTGAGAGCAGTAATCTAACAGTTTGCACGAATGAGTGTACGTATACGTTGGTGTGGTTTGTGTGGTTTGTGTGTGCGCGAGGGGAAGTGGGAGGGAGTGTTCTCACCTGTGGTGAACTGCGTGACCTCCTCCACCCTCCCGACAGGGCAGTTGTTCTTGAAAGCGTACAAGTTAAAGGGCCTGGGCTCCTTGCTGAGCTCCGCCCACAGCTCGTGATTTGGCGAGGTCCATCTGCCAGCCAGTGTGTCGTAGTCCCGTCTGCCCAGATGGACCAGTCGCGTGAGGGAATCGTACAGCCCTCCGTGAAAGCCGATGACCAGCTGGAACTCAGGATTGGTGTCCTGGTAGACTTCTCCGTAAGGCGTGTAGAGGACCTCTTTGACTAGGCGCCCCCTGCTGGAGAACACCGCCCTGGGCGTTCCTACGCTGTCGCAGGCCACGTAGTACTCCTCGCCGCTGCTCAGCTCCATGGCGATAAGGTGGCCCTGCAGGTCGTAGTACAGCGATGTGATCAGGTTGCTGCTGTGGTTGTACAGGTGGCTGACCCTGGTGGGCTGCGACAGGTCCGCGTAGAAGAACTGCAGCTGCTGGCCCTGGCTGGTCCTGGAGGCCACGCGCCGGCCCAGCCCGTCGTAGTGGTACCAGACGGAGCGCTCCGTCACTCGGTTAAAGACGCGGGTCAGCAGGCCGTTGGAGTTGTAGTCGAACAAGTCGTTGCCCCTCTGGCGGAGGAAGCCGTCCTCATCCAGGTTGTACTGCAGCTCGCCCAGGCGTGTGATGCGGTCTCTTTGGTCGTAGCGCAGCGGGGTCAGCCTGCCGCCCGACAAGGACATTGTTGTTGAGATATATGTTATATGGCTATTACAATAACACGTGCCTCTGAATGACTGAATGACAACAGCACTATACAGTATAATACCATACCATACTATAGTAGGGCTGTGCAAAAAAAAACATACAGCTGAGTATCGCGCTATTTTTTTCCACGATACTGAATCGATGTTTTAGCCCCACATATCGAATCGATGTTTTAGCCCCACATATCGATACAATAAAAAAATTAACGCGCAAGGAAAAGGAGGGGAATAGATGAATTCAATCATTCTTCATGTTTTAAAGAGATTTAAAACACAGTGCGCAATTCAAATACTGTTCCAATAAATTGGAGTGGAAATTTTGAATTTAATAGTTTTCACTCAATTTGTCCACTGAGTTATCAATATAATGTGATGTATATATTAGACTATCCAGGGGTTACACAGCAACTTGTATTTTCAGCTCTATTTAAAAATTTTCATGTAGAGTATTGCAATGTATCGCAATATTTAGCGTATCACAATGTATCGTGATGATACGTATCGTATCGTGATACATATCGTGATGATACGTATCGTATCGTGATACGTATCGTATCGTGACGATATGTATCGTGACGTCCCGATACCCAGCCCTATACTATAGTATACCATACTGCATAATACTATACTATCCTATCCTATAATGTTGAAAGGGTTATTATTGATTGGTGTGTACCTAGCACTGGTGCCATGGCTGAGCAGGTTGATGTTTCCATTGAGGTCATAACTATAGCGCCACTGGGGCCGCTCGTTAACCGAGGCGCTTTGCAGCTGGCTGTCAGCGTCGTACTCGTAGGTGTAGCGGGTCACGTTGCTATCGACGCCCACTCGAATGTCACAGGTGGTGGTGCGCCCAGCCGCATCATACTGGATGGTCATCCAGTAGGCGATGGACTTGAGGATCTCATATTGAACCTCCACCACCTGGCCGTAGGAGTTGAACACCTTGGTGTGCTTCATCAGGTGGGTGGTTATCACCTAGGCAATCAGACGGTGTTGGGTAGAATGTATGACGTTATTAAAACATAGGCTCAGGCTGTAAAACATAATCTTTGCCTGGATAAAGTCTCCCTATAAACACGTACAGTACACACAAATGTAATTCTCGTTCAACCGAGATCATTCAAGGTGACTGGAATTTAAACGCTAATTCTGCTCAGGTGTTATTCAATACATCTCATAGACTATACCGTTACATTTATTTGGTAAAGTTCTTATGTAATTATTTAAATCAGATCATAAAGGAAATACAGCCCCGCTCTGTTTACCTGGTTGAGATCATAGAAGATGACGCTGAACTTTCCAAACTGCTCCACCCTCCCGGACACGTCGACGTAGCGGTACAGATCTATGGGCAGGGGGGTCTCATTGATGACCGCCTGCATGCTGGTCACCCGGAAGTTGTTGTAGCTGTAGTCAAACCTGGCGGTGACCAAACCCTCCTCGCTGAAACGGAAGATCTGCCGACTGGTCAGAGGACCTGTACGGGGGGGAGGGGACAGTGTGGGTGTGTGTGTTGGGAGTCCAATACACACCTCTCAATCATATGAACATGAGCCGGGTCAACAGGGACACACACACATCAGAACTTAACAAACCTCAACACACGCGCACAAACACACTGAAAAACTCTTCGTCACATCATCCATTCAAACCGACTAATTCATTGCGCTCAAGGACTAATTCCACATCATTAACACACAATCCTAACTGCCACCTGGATGCCATCCCAGTGGTGACCTTTAACATCGAGAGATAATGAAATCTAAAGACAATAGCCACGATGGGCCAATGTGCTCCTTAATGTCAGCGCATCAACTTTAACAACACCATCCATCACCGAGGCTAGCGACTACGCCTCGTCCTGCATTTGGATCCAGAGCCCCCTAATGAAACATCATTATTCTGCTATTTGAGATGACGCCGCCTGCAGTTAAAATGAGTGACTGTCTAGCTGTGGGAACTGCAAAGAGCTGCATCAGCATTGCTTATTATCGTTTCCTGGTGAACTGTTGACTCTAAGGTTCTGCTAATAGAAGAAAACAGGGCAGAGGTAGAGGCTCTTTTATAATCCCTGCGCAGAGCGGCAGGCTGTTCATCTCCTTTCTCCAGCTGTCAGCTGTCATCTTTCCCCACCTCTCACCCACCTCTCTGTCTCTGTCCCTGTCTCTTTGTGTCTCCACTCATCCTTCCCTCTTCACAAGGGACAATTACCACCGCCTCTCCTCCGCTTGCTCTGCTGAAATAACATCAGTTAAAGGAAGGTTGGGAGTCCATTCGCAGGGAGGGCGACCTGATAGCGCGTGCGCGTGCGGACACACACACACACGCTTGCACACGTGAATAACACACAGACATACACACGGCAGAATCAAAGCTCAGTGTATTGAAATCTAATTTGGTCCAAAAACATAATTCTATGGAACTTTATTTTCAGGGCCCTTCATAGTCGCTCTATGACTAGTCGATAATTCATTTCTAATTAGTTTCCCATATCAGCAGTGAAAATATTGTTAAATTATATGGTTTACACACACACACAAATAATATAGGCTTCCACACTCCTAGCATGCAAGGCAGACATGCCCACCTGCACCAACCCACACACAGCTTATATGCGCACATTCAGTCTACTTTGATCATGTATCACCAATAGACGTGATGTCGGTGCTATCTACAGAGTGGTCGTGATTCTACATCTGCGGTACACCACAATCTTTTCCGACTCGGGGCAGCCATACTTCTACTTATCCTTCTGAGTGTGTGCATAGTCAAAACCAGAGCCCTGTACAACTCATTCTACAAAAAATTAATTCTGGCTTTGGTTCTGCTACTATGAATATGCATTCTTATTCTGGTGGGGTAGTTCAAAAGTGCCTTAAGAGAAGTATATACTCAGTGTTATAGCCTTTTAAATAGTCATTGTTGAAATCACTCATTGGGAATTTTTAGTTTTTTTCATTTTGGTCTTGGGGTGTGTGTGCGCGTGTGCGTGTGTGTGTGTGTGTGTGTGTGTGTGTATGTGTATACCTACCTGTCTGTCTGTATCTTATAGAGCTAATGAAGCCGTTATGAGTGAGATGGATGGTTTTAACAGTGCCAGAAGCCTCGTCGTAGGTGAAAGTCACTAGCGTGGAGCCGTACACCACCTCGGAGAGCCGTGCTGCTGGTGTATACCTGGTTTAAAAACGGTTTTAAACAGTGGTTCGTTTAATAACTAATTCATATTTACAATGCCAGACTGCCACTTGGCAGTCCAAGCAAATACAATTATGAAGTTAAGTTAAGTTAAGTTTCTAATAAGGCTACTTGAATCTAATGAGTTAGATGTTAAAGTTAGATGAAAACCATTACATATCACAGACCAGCGTATTTCTCCATACCTGTAGATGATACTACGCCCTGTGCCCAAGTACTGAGTCCTGAGCAGCCGTCCATCCAGGCTGTAGTCCTGCAGGAAGCAGGCCTGGCTGTCCGGGGGCGTGTATATGTTCCGGTAGTAACCGACGGAGAGGAGGGACTGCAGGGTATGTTTCACCATACTGGGCATTGTCACAGCAACCAGGCGGTCTGTCTGGTCGTACTCAAACACGTAGCGCCGCTGGCTATGCAGGAGCAACATTATGGACTGTAAGGGTATAGACGCATGATATCAGATATAATGGGACTTCATCTTAGAACATGTTCAAATTGAATGGGTGTTAGTTAAGTTTGATTTTGCTTATTTATTTGTATTTAAAAAAAATATTTTTTCAATTTTCTGATATACAAAAAAATAGAAATGGTTTTTATTTTCCATTTTTGTTAGTGTCTATGTTGTGACATAAATATATGGTGTAAATTAGAATTAAGTGCCCACCCCACAGAAAAAAACATATCCATGAATTAGTCTTATTATGACTAATATGAATTACTATTATAACTAACTAACCCTACCCCTTTTAGTTTTGAGCAAAACATTTTCTCTTTAAATGTTTCTGGATGAATATTTTATTTCAATTAACTTTGTAGAAGGCAAGGTTTCAAATCTGTTTAATTTCATTTTTAATTTTGTTTTTATTTTACTTAATTTAAGTGATTTTCATGCCTGTTCTTACAGCCTTTCTTTAATTTGTCAAGTACACATAACCCAAAAACACAATAACCAGATCTCATTATCACCGCAACAAGATATCACAATATGAATCCATGCACCTGCAGCTGTCCAAATGTTTGACAGCTAAAATAAATGGTTATGCTTGCAATCCCTATGTGCACACAAGGGGTCATGAGCTATGATGCACTTATTAGTCCTGTGCACATTCAGTAAAGTCACACCCAAACTGACGAAATGTATACCAATACAAATATATAGAAGTAACGTAAACAACATTCAAGATAAAATAACATCATAAAACATTGGGGGCCGGGGGGGCGGGGACCCCCACTTTGATAACTATCGGCCTACAGTAACATAAATACAGGCTTACACTGTCTACATAGGTGTAGCTCCATATCTTCCCATTGACCCAGGCTCTGGAGACCACCCGGTCGTTTTCGTACTCCAGCCTCTCGGACCACTCCCCGCGGTGAATGGTTGACAGCAGTCCACCCCCAGAGTAGCTGATGTTGACCTCAGTGTACTTGCTGCTGGGAGACCAGACTACAGGCCGGCCCAGCGCGTCATACTGGATGTGCAGGGTGAACTTACGATGGTCGTCATAGATCTTGCCCACCCTGGTGCTCTGGTCAAAGTCTATGGAGAGCAGGTTCCTATTGTGGGCCTGGGAAAGCACACACAGACACACACACACACACACACACACACACACACACACACACACACACACTTAAATATAATAACTTGACAAGAGATAGACGCAACAAAAAAATAATGAATCTACGTTGTATATTTATTGAGTTTTGAATGCAATATTAAAAAACAATCGATCTTTGCATTGTCACAATATGTTGTATTTTTACAGGTGTATGTCCAGGTAAAAATAATAACCTTTCCAATGTCTTCAGAATGTCAACTGAATCCCCTGCACTTTTTCAGTTATTTTAGGTTGTCATATATTTTAACCAATCAAATTTTCTCTTGGCTGATGGAAGCATGTAGTAAATAAACGCACACACAAACAAGTAACAGGTCGACCACTGAGATACCTGCCTCCATGCAAGAGCTACTCAATTAAAGGGGGTCAGACAGAAGGCTATATCATGTGGTTGGTTGTACTCTCTATGCATGTGCACGTGTGTGTGCAAACGTGTGAGAGAATGCGGGGGTCTTCAAAGGCTTCTTTTTACGGGCTGCTTGTGCATGTGTTATTTCACTTCTATTCATGTTGAATATAATGAAATACACACACACATAAACATACACACATTAAAGCAAACATCCAGCCATCCATTAATACATACAGTACATCCACACATACAGATGATTCCGATGTAAACCAGCATGTTTTTATGTCAAACTTGGGGATCGATCATGAATGAACCAACGTTAAATGTGTTATCTTTTTCAGGAAATCATCCTGTCTGCAATGCCGTTCTTTCTAGGCCTGGAGGAAATGGGGAGGTGTGACAGTTGATGTGATTCTGATTTGGGGAAAGTACAGCCAACAGATCGACTCATTTGACCTATCAACTAACTAACCCAACTAACTGTCAAATGTCTACATTACTGTGACATGTGGTGCGCCTACAGTATAGACATAATATAACAATATTACACAGCTCTTTTCACCCAACAAACAACGTGGACTGTTAGGCTGTGCCATTTCCTATTGCCCATGATATACAAGTACAATTCCTCCCCAAGATAAGATAAGATAATTTGTCATCCCGCCATATTGACGATATAGTTGATATTTATGAATAAAGTCAGAATGCTTACAGGTAGGACAACTCTAGACCACTAGACTACCCTGCCCCCCCCTCCTTTGTGCTGGTTTCATGTATTACCCTGAGCCTGCGTTCATAAGTGCTGTAGTTAGTTTTGGCTTGCTCCTTCCTCTGTCTCCACTCAATCAGGCTGGGGGTGTGGTCTCCCGGGAGGCTGATGTTACAGCGGCTGGCCGTGGGACTCACTCCGCCCCCAACACCTCCAGGTAGGAGAGGCTCCGTGCTGAGAGACAGTTCCATCCCGCTTGCCAGTGAAACAAGGAACGAACCGTCTGCACTCACCCGGTAAGAGCTCTGGGCATGGTCTGGGTGTGGTAAAACAAGAGTACACATACGCACACGTGCACACACACACACACGTACATACACATACAGAAAAACAGAAACCCAAAGAGAAACTTTATTAAAAAAAAATGTAATTTAAATAAGGCACACACACAGTATGCCTATGCACAAGAACAAGCAAAACAAACTGGAACCAAAGGTACAAATTAAAAAAAAAAATAATAAAAAAAATATTTGACAGTTTGACGCCTCTGTTTGCAGTAAACACCCTGATTGTAGGTCAAATTATTGAGATTTCATGGTGTGAATACATCTTTCACTCTTACATGTTAGGTTAAAAGCACATCAGGCAGGCCACTTCCCTCTCCATTTCCTGGTGAGGTACTTGTTTTTGAGCTTTTTCACACATCTGCTACTCACTAGAAACTGTTTGTATTTGCTTGCTGAAGAAAAAACAGTTGCCTGTTACTTTTTTGAGTTGTGAGAATGTATTTTTACCAGCCCTCTTTTACCAGCTATGTCGGTCACTGGAGGGGACAATATGGTTATATGTGAATTTTACGGCCCTGCTAAGTAGTCTATCTGTAGTCTCTGAGGCAACCAGAAAAAACATGGGTGGATAGGTATTATTCCCTGCAGAGGTGTCAGGCAATTGTACATGTTCGTCTTTGTGTGTGTGTGTGTGTGGGTGTCAGTGTGTATGTGTGTGTACTGTGTGCATGTGTGCTGGGTGTATACATGTATGAACTGTGTGTGTGTGTTACAGTGGTTTCTCTATCTTGGCTGTCCTGTCACTGTGACTGCTAAAAAGCTATTAAAGAGATGTGAAAAACAAAACATAAGCAGCCTCCTTACTGCACTTTAATATTTTATTCACATTTATCTTCTCCTTTCCTCTTTGCATCTTATTATTTTTATTTTCCATTTGCTAGATATACATTAGTCAGTAAAATATATATATTTTTTAAATATATATAAATTCACATCAGTTTTACTGCCCATTAGTTTGTTTATTGTTTATTATCTTTCACACAAAAGCTCTGATTTTACTCAACACTATGTAGCATTGCCTATGAAAAACAGGAGGCATAACCCTTGACCTGACCTGAATAAAAACAAGGGTTGCTCATTATAAATGTTTAATCGTCTCAATGACCTTATTGGTGTATGTGTACCCTGTGTATATTTCCTCCTCTGCTCTGAGTCATAAACAGCCTGTGGTACAGGCTTGGGAAGATACAGAATGCATTGGTGGTAAATAAAATGAGAGGTTGCCAGCGTTTTGTCTGCCCACATCTTTCTACCCAAGAGTGGTTATAAACCTTTTTGACCCATTACTCTTTTTGTTTTTGTCTCTCTTTATTTTTTTTTTTCTTCTTTATGCGCCATGCCGCAATGTATTATTTACAATCACAATTTACAATTTGGTCCTTCAGCCTTTTGGACATTCTTTTGGTCAAAAGCAACATACTACACGCCGCTATTACAAGTAGTTGTGGCGACAAGATAAAACAATATTATTAGTATTATAATATTATAATCTACTTATATTAATATATACTGTGCATCTTAAAGTGTAATAAGACTTTTGTTAAACTCTCAACTCTACAGTATAGTTTAAGTCCTTACGCTTATGTTTGGCAAAAAATAATCCATCCATTAGATTCATGTTTCATTTGTTCGCCATTGCATTTTTTCTCAAAAACAACGTGTCAACAAAGCTAAATGCCACCTCTACTTAATAGTATGTATAAGTTACTTATGTTTTCAGAATCAAAAGTTTATTAGATATATGTTTTGGATTCAACATTAAAATATAACAACCAGCTGGAGGGAACTTTGAAGATACAGTAGAAGTATGTTTTTGAGATAAAGCTGCGAGTTGCCCCGAACGAGTGGTTATTTCATGACGTTTATAGATGGAAGGACTTAATATTGAGCTAAGGTAGCCACAGCATCGAGGGTTTAACAAAAGTGGAAATTCCACTTTAATCAGCCATTTACACCCACCCACCCAGAATATAACCTTGTAGTCCTGACCCTCTCAATGGAAAACCGTCCGAGCCCACCTCTATTGCAGCATCATTTCCTACCTTGTCTGAATGTGTAGATGGTGTCGCTCGCAGACAAGTTGGTGCTGGTGACAAAGTTCTCACGGTTCGAGGCCTCCACCTCCACCCGAGACCAGCGCTCCAGGTTGCCAAGGAAACCCTTGACCTCTCCCGTGGGAAGGGTGATGTTGGTCAAATGGCCTTCGTTGTTGTACCTGTTATAGTTATACACCCAAAGGCATGTGTGCACAAAAAAACCCACATACACACGTAATGGTGTGTGTGAACCACATAAATAACATACCACATATAACTCACACACACACACACACACATGCATAAACAACTTAAGCTACAGACTCACGACTGCACAATTTGCACCCAAAAACACACACACACACGCGCGCGCACACACACACACACACACACACACACACACTAGATACTTATGCTTGCAACGCACACTATCTTGCTATCTTTGCCTCTCTCTCTCTCTCTCTCTCTCTCTCTCTCTCTCTCTCTCTCTCTAACAGCAGAGCGAAGGAAGTGTCACCAATGATTTATACATGTAATTATCCAGCTGTGGAATTCGAGACAGAGACTGGGCTGGGAGTGTTGAATAATCCATACAGATATGTGTATGTCAATAAGTGTGTACTGTATGTGTGATGCTACGCAGGCGTCCAGGATGTTGTGGAGACGTGCCTCGGCTAATCAGTCACAGGAGTAATATCAGCACACAACACATCCTGTCTGCCTGGCTACTGTGACGCTGAACCACCACTCACCACCAGATGGCAGTCAAACAATTCACATTTCCAATGGCCAACAGGCTCCCACACACCCACCCACACACACACACACACACACATGAACACTCAGGAGAGTGTAAAAAAAAATAGAATGAATGAAAAAGAAAAGAAGGAAATAAAATGGGAGGAAAAGCATGCAAGCATGGGGGAAAAAAGCAGCAAAGGAACTTACTCATAAACAGTTGTCCAACTGTTCTCATCGCTCTTGGTTGCTAGGAGACCGCTGTTGCCGTGGTAAGAGATGTGGGCAATGTCGTGGCCTTGGGCGGACACTTTCCGCAGTGTTCCACTGTTGCTTAGCGACAGCCAGTACACCTGTCCGCCAGGTAGAGCCAGCCAGAGCGGCACCCCGTTAGCGTCCCGTCTCACCAGGAGCCCCCGGCCGTCGCGGCCCGCTACCCCAGACAACTGGCCGTCCGAGCCGTAGGAGAAGTTATAGAGGTACTGGCCCGTGATCAGGTGTTTAGTGGACAGGTGGGAACCATTCTGGCACGGAACACATATACACACATAATGACACGGTCAGTCAGCATTTAATAACATACAGTATCAATCAATCTATACGCACTCATAGTCCACTGGTATTCAGAATATGTCAACAATAGGACATTTGTGACTATCCGTAATGATTGTGGTATATTGAAATTCAGAATATTGATTCTGTAAGGGAGTGTGTGTGTGCGCATGAAAATGCACGCACACACATATATATTCCACTCACAGCACAAGCTGTGCTTAGCGGAACATTCATTTTCACGTGCTAAAAAGTGTCTACACAAGTGGGAGCCGCTGTGTATCGTGTGTCTAAGAAAGCAAGGGCAAGGCACTTATAGAGCACATTTCATACATGAGGCAGACTCTGTATGCTTCACATAGAAACATGGTATACAATACAACAGGATTTAAAGATAATGCATAAAAATACATTAAAATGAAAGAATTAAAGTGTAAGAGAATAATTATTTAAATGAAAGAATTAAATAATAAAATGTAAATGTTTTACAGCACAGCAAAATTCAAAGTGCAAGTTTTGATGTTTAGCAGAAAGCAATGGTGAACATAAACGTTTTTAATCTGGATAGAAAAGTAGTCAGTGTTGGAGCAAGTCTCAAATCTTCTGGAAGTTTATTTAGCTATTTGTTGCATAGTAGCTAAATATTGCTTCTCCATTTTTTGTTTTGACTCTGGGGACAGTTAACAGGCTGGTCCCAGATGACCTGAGGGGTCTAGAGGGTTCATATTGTAAAAGCATTTCAGTGATGTATTTTGGCCCTAAACCGCTTAGGGATTTATAGGTGAGCAGCCGTATTTTGAAATCAATTCCCTGACACACCGGGAGCCAATGCAGGAATTTGAGAATTGGTGGAATCTGCTCAATTTTTTTTGTCTTTGCTAGGACTCTAGCAGCAGCATTATGAAAAAGCTGTAGTTGCTATGATGTCAAAATTTATGTCCTTGTTCAGGAAGTGCATAGTTGCCAAGTGTGCCCTCTTGTCATTACGTATCTGTTAGTGCAACCGTTGGCCTTGCGCCATCCGGAATCTGGAGCCCTATGATTTCTGGCTTGCTTTTTAGCTTTCAAAGACAGGGAGTCAAGGTGTGAGCTCACTTTTAGCCTTTCTTCTTTGGCACCAAAGATAATAATTTCAGTTTTGTCCTTATTTAGTTGAAGGAAATTCTGGCCCATCCAGTCATTGACTTGCTCAATGCACTGGCACAGCAAATCTATAGGATGATAGTCATTTGGTAATAGAGCTATATATATTTGAGTGTCATCCGCATAACTATGGTTATTTCACATAATTTGGCCTACCGGAAGCATGTAGAGGTTGAATAGACACAGCCCTAGGATTGAACCTTGGAACTCCACATGTAACATTAGTTAGCTCAGATACATAGCAACCAGTTGAGACTAAGAGTGACTAAGAAGCAATTAGGTTGCTGGAACACAACTTCTACCTACCTACTAAGGGTAGATTTCATATTGGCCCGCATAACATTAACAGTTTGTAGGATCTGTATGTTACGTTCCTTCTCCATAGAAGCTCCATAATATGGAAATGAGCTGATATCATAACCCAGTCCATACCTGGCTGAAGAGGTACAGTTCCTGGTCCAGAGGAGAGCTGATCTCCACCAATCCTGCCGGGCCGGGCTGTGGCTGGTTCGGGCTGACTGCTCGAATGCGGATGTTGCCCAGGTCAGCGATGTAGAGGGTTCCGTTGGGTGCCACAGCCAATGAGGAAGGGGCTTTCAGACGAGCATCGCGAGCGTAACCCCCATCACCTGGTAGTTGGGTAGGGGTGGAACACAGCAACATGTCATTATATAGGGACAATATTCAAGCAAAAAACAACAACCAAAAACCAAAGTACACACTATTTCTTTCGTACACACATACAAATGTAACACAAGCGTCGCAAAATATCAAGAGCCCCATGGTGCCGCTTAAGGATTTATCAGTAGAGCTCAGAACCGACACTTGTTGGGCTCGCCTGTGGCTTAGATAGGACCACCTTGATAGTGACCCCCGCCTTATCAGATGGTGGTAGTAGGTGGCCAAATGTATTCAGATGTGCTCGCTAGCGCAGCAGGCAGGAAGCTGGGTGAGGCCCTTTAGCATTGGGTCTGGGCTCTGTGATGGCTGTAGGCAGGCTGGCAACAGGGTGGCAGTTTATCTCGCAAACAGCACGCACATTTTTGTGTGTACTTGCATGTACGCATGGTTTTCAAAGAGACTACTGTGTACGTGCACGTGTGTTTATGTCAAAAGATGGAAACGGAAAACCTCTGAAGAAAGTAATCATCTGTTAACAGCATGACATAGTGGGAAATATGCAAAGCACCAAGAAATAGGAATGGTTACAGCCCATTGGCTTGTGGCATGTGAGAGACACTTCCCCTCATTTTCAACAGAAATGAGACAGATTTCATCAAGTACAATTAAGTGATAAAATCGCATCCTCTTAGATTTACAATAAGAGAATGGCCTAACTGTCAAAAGAACATCTGCTCAGTAATTCACGCATATTACATCTCAGGTGCTTTTCCATGACACACAAACCAGTTAAAACCATCAAAGGTTGGAGGGGGGGAGGGGTTCTCTATTTGCCAGAGGAAATTTGAATGACTGTTTGCTTTGAGCTTCCAGCCCCTGCTGAAATGTAGCTGGAGATTTTTAGGATAAAGCAGCACCCCCACTGGCACCAACGCAGACATGCCAAGGTTAAATAATATAACTAAACTAACTAAAATACGAAAAGGAAAATTAAGAAAAGAGAAATTGAACAGAAACTGTTCAAATGCTGAGATAAAAAAACAACAACAAAAATAGGGCGGACCTAAATGTTAACTGTAAAAGCATTTTTAGTTAGCAAGGAAGTGCTTCTTTGAGTCATGTCTGATGACCCACCAGAGAAGCAGTCACAGTTGGGGTCTATCTTGCAGTCACAGTCTGTGGGGGCTCCAGAGATGACAGAAATCTCCCCATTGGTGGACACCTGTGGTGCATTCAAAAACAAAACACGTCCTAACACAAAACCAGACCCAAACAATCTTTTCAGCACAGTTAAAGTGTGTCCGAAATCTTAAATCTCAAATTTAACAAATTATTACAATGAAATCAATCATAAAGAAACAATGTAAATAAGTAAAAACTCATTTAATGTGTATTCTTATTATATTAGAGATGTTCAAATGAAAAAATGACCAAACAATATCCTGTTTACATAGTAATATAGTGCATTGGTCTCATACTCAAATTCCCCAGGGGCTACTCATCATCTTATCTGTTGTAGGGGGAGCCATTTCATAGGAAATCACTTCTCTTAATCTTTAGTACAATGAACAATGCACACACAGTTTTTGGTGGCATTTGTTCAAGTTACTGCTTGTTGCCAGAAACCTTCTGCCCAGACAATCTAGATACATCGACTCTGATTACTAAGACATTATATAAGAAAAAAACAATTAACTCAAAATGAAGATGATGACATCATTATAGTGCCACATATGCAAAATCAAGAAATTTCATTCAAGAAATTCAATTCCAAATTCCAATCCCATCCACGTATTTTCACAAACATATACTTTGGCATGGCTCAGCATTCAGCATGACTGCAATAGTAGTTTTTGTTCAGCAACTGAAACACAGACCTGTTGGACACGGTTTATGCGCCGCTCATCTGTCTCGGCGATATACAGCATGCCCAGGTGAGATAGCGCAATCGCCTTGGCAGCCTCCAGGGTCGCTCGCACCGCTGCCCGACTCACCAAGTGGTGGTCAATACCTGGTACCTGGCAGTGGATGGGACGCCCCGCAACGATGCGCACCTGGAGACTCTCCGATACCTGAGTGTTTTTTAAGAAAGAGAGGCAGGTTTTGTGGAAGACGTAATATGGAGGTGTAAAGTAAAGCTGTTCGGTTTCTATTTAAGTGCTGTTCTTATAATTATACTTGAGCCCTGATTGTAACAACGGGAGTGCCCCGCCCCTCCCGCTCTAGCTCGCCGGCGTATTAACCACCGGCCTGCGGCCGTCCACT
>JAOEHI010000002.1:5160212-5174476 GCA_025447815.1 Percopsis transmontana | reverse complement strand
TGTGTGTGTGTGTGTGTGTGTGTGTGTGTGTGTGTGTGTGTGTGTGTGTGTGTTTGTGTGTGTTTGTGTGTGTGTGTATGTTGAAGGGGCATAGTCAACAATTTGACTGTGTGGAACAGTAGCATGGGACATCATTGTTTATGTATGTGTGTGTGTGTGTGTGTGTGTCTGTGTGAGAGAGAAAGAGAGAGAAAGAGAGTTTATGTGTCTCAGCATAACACAAGTACCCTGGGAAAAGATGTCTTCTTCCTCGGTTTGTGTATATACTGTATATATACAGATGGCATATGGCAGTGGCATGGTTCGGAGAACACTGCAACTTGAGTCCCCAAAGACAAAAGCTGTTGTGTTATATTGACAGTTAATGCAACATTAGCCCAAAAGACCATAGCAAGGGAGTAGGGACTTAGGAAGCAGTAAGACGGAGAGTATTGACTGACAACTCCAGATTAATGGGAATCCTGCCAAAATGGCAGCAATATTTAGTATCAGGAAATGCAGCCCACTTGGGATCAAGGCTATCTTCCTTAGCTGAGATTTTATGGCTCTCAGTGGAAATTGTAGAGAAAAACCTTTTTTTCAAGGAGTAGAGAAGAACAAAAAAAAAACACTGAGATGTGTAGAATAAAGCTTCAATTTGATCTTCACTTGATGATGGTAATCGATGTGCAGATTTATACACCTCTACCGTTTCACACCAACCAGAGAGCACAATCTACTCTCTGTAAGTGCAGCTATTACAAACCCATATACATCCTAAATAGCAGAGCTTTATGGGTCCCTGAAACTCAACATTTTGGACTGGTATAGAATGTTTTTGAAATATTAAAGCCATGCTAGGTTTTTGAAATATTAAAGCCATACTAGGTTTAACCTTAATAATCTGATTAAGAGACAAAATACGTCAATGTATGTAAATGATCTACTTTTTATCTGTGCGTAATATTATTACTATTATCTATTGTGAATTTTCATTCAGAGAACACACACGTGAAGTTGATATGCTTTGATGGTCATGCGAGGAGCCTTGCTACCATGGAGCATGTGAAGGGCTGATCCGATTGCAGCGCTCATGCAAATACTGTACGGACAATCTGGTTGATTAAATTCTGAATTACAAAGAAATGGCATGTTTGTGTGTGTGTGTGTGTGTGTGTGTGTGTGTGTGTGTGTGTGTGTTTCCCATTAACGTTTCAAAAAAATGTGTGAATAATGTGGACATAGTCTTTGAACAATCACAACAATGTTGGTTTGTTTTCTAATACACCTTGCAAGTTCAACACTGCCAAATTGCAAATTGCACTAGACCCATCCCTGGAAGACACCCGTACAATACATGATCTGCTTCTGCTGTCTGTAAACAGACAGATTATAATTAGCTAGTCATTGTTCCATTTTTATTCCATGGTGACAT
The DNA here is from genome assembly GCA_025447815.1 of Percopsis transmontana. Lineage (NCBI taxonomy): Eukaryota > Metazoa > Chordata > Actinopteri > Percopsiformes > Percopsidae > Percopsis > Percopsis transmontana. The sequence continues at coordinate 5,173,062 of JAOEHI010000002.1, read as the reverse complement.
GGAATCCTGCCATTGACGTTGCCATTGAATGTGAATTTCCTTCTATTGTTTATTTTTGTGTTGATAGCCTCCATCTGCACATATCTTTTAAAGAGAAAGTGCAGCATATGTACATCAAAACAAACATTAAAGATATATTTTTCCTCATGAACATGTTTAATTTTTATGCCATATTCGTGTTTTGTATGTCCTGTCATTTTAGTCTGTTGAGTAAGCACTTTTTTTCTTTTTTTTGGCTGGGTTTCCTGAGGAGAGGTGTGGGTGTTGGGTTTTCTTCAATTTCACTGTGAATGCGCATGTAAAGTGCGCCCCTGCTCATCAAGTCCAGGTGTGCTCATTATAACCTGCGTGACGACACCGAGCCAAACTGCCACTTTCACAGTACACCAGCCACGTTCCTTTAATTTTGGACCAAAGAACAAGCGGAGAACAGCAGCGAGGGTTGGCTAGAGATTTGACTGGATGGTTGGACCAGCTCATGGTATGCCCACCCCATTATCTCTCCTAACCATCGATTCCCAGGCCAGCCTCTCTTTCATTTCCCTGTCTTTCCGTGTGCTCTCCGGGTTAGAGTTAATGCTTTAGTTAACCCATTTACACTGAGGCTAGCGTCAGCTCGTAACAGTGTGTTGTGCGCTTTCCACTGACTTGTACTGTATGATGCATGCTTTTTCCAGTGCCAGCCTTGCAAACTGAATTTCCCCTGGGACAGCATATGGTATTGTATTGTAAAGTATTGCAACACAGTCTGCTGGATATCACAATGCTAAATGAAGATTTAGACAGCCAAGCAGGTTGTAATGAGAGTGACTCATTGATGTGGGACTCAGTGAAATCACAGGGAATATTCTCGTTTTAAGCCCCAGACACACTGGAAGAGACTAGCAGCGATGTAGCGACTAGAGACCATGGAATGTCAATGAAATTCAGCGACTTGTAGCGATAACAAAGTGGGCGGGTACAGAGATAAACTAATCTCAACTTTGAGGCAACGCAATTGAGGCGACTAACAATGGGAGCTAAGGATAATGTTGACTGAGATTAACTGAGAATCCTCAGATCTAAAGACATATATTAATGAGTTATGTTGTGGTTTACTGGGAGAAATGAAAATGTTCTCAATGCTGGCTGGCCACTACAAAAACTTGTGCAATGTCGGGCCAGCATTCTAGCACATTCGTAGCATAATTTTGAAATAATAGGGACCAAATTCAAGTTTTTAATAATCAAACACACAAACCTAAAACAAACGTTGGCCTTTACCCTAAATTGCTGGATTTGTTAGTGTTGGGATGATGGGATGTTCTTTGAAACAAATGGACAGTTAGACAGAGACAGCGGGACCAGGGGACAATGTTAAATCTAACTGTGTAGTGTGACGCCGGTGTCACACAACAACCAGCTGGCGGTTTAGGAGACTTAAGCTAAGGCAGCTTTGGGTCTCAACTGCCAAACGCTCACCGAATGACGCTCATCTTCAAAGACAAAAGAACACTCTATTCCTCCTTCACTTACTCTCCCTTTTCTTTCTCTCCATCTCTTCGTCACGTCAAACACAGACACACGCTGTAAAAAAATATAATAAATAAATAAAATGTAACCTAAATAAAGCTGGCAATGTAGGGCAAGAGCCCTGCGATATTGGGTGAGCGAGCCATGAGCTCTGAAACATCAAATCAACTCTGTGGGGAGTTGATGGAGACCATTCAAGGGGAAAGGAAGGGAGGAAAACATTATAGCCTCAGATGACAGCCATGACAGCAAGGAACGGCCCTGGGGCTCCTAGGGGACTTAGGCACTGAGAAAAGACACGTAGGTTGCTTATATCATATTTGCTCGGAATCAGCTTTTGGTTATGTAAGCGGGGTATGAGGCAAGCTTTTAACATGGTGTGGAAAAGAGATCTGGGGAGGGATTACTGGGACATGTAACAGGTACCAGGTATGAGGGCCAGGAATTAAAAATGCATTGCTGTAGGTGAGATGGACCTAAAATAGCATTCACATTAAGTATTAAGCACCAGACTGACAATTTAGTCATTTAAAGTGTAAGGGAAGGTAATGTGAGAAAAGTAAAGGGTATTAAAATGGAAGGAGAAATGTGCACGCACGCACGCATGTACGCACACATACATTAACTGTTACTCACTGTTAAAAAGAAAAGTGAATCATACGTGCAAAATAATCCTCTTCAAGCACGTGGACGTGTGTGTGTCTGTGTGCGCGCAAATGCACGTGTGCACTCGTCATGCTCATTAAAATGTTCTACTTGTAGTATTCGCGTGCACGCCATATGTTCGTCGCTACCTTACATTTGTATTTCTAATTGGCCTGAGAGAAAAAATCTACCGCGGGACTAGAAAGAAATTAAAGCTCTTAATATTAGTGGGCCTGGACAATAAGGTAACACGGCGGCAGTAAACAGTAATTAGAGAAGGACACTAGTGTATTAGCTGACCGCCAACAAAATGAAAATACGTAACCCTAACCGTTGAGTCTCCAACGCTTCACTTTTCTGCCACTTCACATACTTCACTGGCGCACCCAGCCCTCCAGTGCCAAGGTAATTTCACTTATTACACGGGAGCTATATAAAATCAATAACACCTGACCTCAACAATATGAAACCTGTCTTTCTATCACTGAAAAGTGATCACTCGAAAGAACATTTTACACTATAGTTGGACCAAGCCCAGCTAAACCACACCGAACAGCCCACTCTAAATATAAAAGATTCATAATTTCCCATAGGAATGCTTTTCTTCTATCATGCTTCTTAATTGACTCGTGTTCAATTGCTACAAAGTTTGTTCCGCTGCTGTGCTACCATAAAATAAATAATTAACCCCCTAAAAAGGTCAGACAACTGAAATTAGAATGAACTGTTTTCGTTTTTTTTTTTGACATAATAAGATGCGATCCTGACCTTTTTGACCATCTGGTATTCTGAGATAATTCCCTACTTTCAACACAATTTCTACTCAATGAGATAAAGATTATCTAATCACAACTTGGTAATAAGACTTCTACAGCAAATTGGTTGTTGAGAGTGTAGGAGGATTTCCATATGATAATGGTTGGGATAATAACCACGGTGATTGTGATGAATAACATCATTAATGAGGATGATGATGATGAAGATAAAGATGATTTTCATAGTGGCGGTGAGGGCTATGACAGGATGCCGTTTCAGAGTAGGGCAGTGATAAGGAAGATGGAATAGATTATAATAGTGATAGTGTAAAGACACGAGATAAACGTAGCAGCAAAGGCTGATAATTACACAGACAGCAATAGCCTTTGAGACTGCAATTAGAATAAAAACAGTCATTGATTTGGTCCCTGAAAACACAGAAGTAAATGGTGGGATCTCGATTTAACAAAGTGCCATAATCATGTTGTCCAATTAAAGCTAGAAAATACAAATGAAGAAACTGAAGTGCTCTAAGAGATTTTGCCTCTAACGTAAAACCCAGTCGATTTCCATGGCGAGCTCGGAGCAGCCATGCATCATCTGACTTTTTCACACCACGCGACCCACTAAGGGTCTTTGTGTTTTCCTGCGCATGTCTGCGAGAACACATCCAGGTAATTGTTTGTTCCGCAATCTTTAAAAACAACTCCACAATCATGTTTAGGCTGCAGGTGGTTCTAGATGTAGCATTTCCCTGGAGAGGCCGTGAAAGCTCCCGAGCCCCAGCGCCTGGAGAGGCTTGCCATCACTCAAGCCTCCTCACTACAGGGGCCAGTGCTCTATGTCAGCCTCAGAAGAGCCACCTTCTTCAGCAATTTTAAATAATCTGCTAAAAACCTGTAATTAATCGGCCAGTGTTTAGCAGACAGAAAACCACCCGACCGGACTTTTTGATCCTAATGGGTTTTGGCTGTTCTGCAGTGGCGGCAGGAGGCAGGAGGCAGGTTTGGGTGTAGCCTAGCTATAGCTGAGCTCAGCTCTCCTCTCCTGAGAACGGAACAGTGCCCTGATCTCACCTGACCTTGTCACTGCCACCTGCCATGGAGCTGGCTTTGTGTATGTGTGTGCGGGTGCGTTTAAGTGCACGTGTGAGGATGTGGGATGGGTGTGTTTGCACGCATGCATGAGAGCATGTATTGTTGTATGAGCAGGTGCCCAGTGGAGTCACTTGGGTCATTAACCTTGCAAGGAATTTGCATGAACAGGAAAAAGAGTGTGACAAGGCGCTTAAGGCTCAACGCCACCTCGCTGACACACACACACACACACACACACACACACACACTGAGATGCAATCACTACACACTGACAACAAACCCATGTACGCTGTGACGTTTCCTTGCATCTCACTCTCTTTCTCACACCCACATACGTACGCACTGTGTGTTTCTGCCCTCCGCCAAAAACAACGGCCCGATGGAAATGTCTCGGCTTGACAGCAAGCAAACACAATGTGAGGCGACCACTGGCAACCTAAGGAGAGAGCAATATCAAAGCTATGGGGATTGTGTGCAATACAGCGATTCCAGCAACATCAACCCGGTTTTCAGTTTGAAAAAAAAGGGAGACAGAAGGGAAGGGAGACAGAGAGAGAGACAGAGACAGAGAGAGAGAAAGGGGGAGAGAGAGAGAGAGACAGAGACAGAGAGAGAGAAAGGGGGAGAGAGAGAGAGAGCACGCAGCATTCTAGCAGGCTTGAGCTGCTGGTAATTAGAACAGGCTCAGAGGAGAGACATGCAGTGAAATGAATGCAAATGAATTCACTGGCTCCAGCACTGGGCTCCCCAGCCTCACTCTCATATATAGTGCCTTACAGGCATGAAACACTGGCACAAACAGAACAGGGGCACACAGCAAACACAGAGCACCACACATACACGCATGTGCGCGCACACACACACACACACACACACACACACACACACGCGGACACACGTATGCCAAAGTGGTCGCACACACGCATGGCAAGAACACATGCACTCAAAATGTGACTCACTCCGCAGGCATAATGCCCACGTGCACGCTGCGTGTACGCCAACACACACGACACACACAGCACACAGCCACAAACACTCAAGCACATAATCGCATACATGTACACACGTGTAGGCCCATGCTAATCCCTGCAAATGCCACATTGTTCTTAAAGAAAAGAGCAAGGGTGCGAAAACCGCATATCTACGCCGCGGCCCGCGGCGGCACAAACAAACCCTTCTTAATTGGTGTCGATTTGGAATGAAGTGATGATTCATCATGCAGAACTCCCCCAGCAGAGTATTGGAAACCCAATCGCTTCTAATCCGCTTGACCTTGACACAAGGACAGAGCTAGTCTCTCTCCAAACAAAGTCTGCCCGGCAAAGTGAAGAAATTGTGACTGACTCTCCGGCTGGGTGGAGCCATAATCCACCAAAGTCAGATCACTCCACTGATTGCTTCATCTCAGCCAGCGGCCAAATCTTTATGAAGCACTAAATTCTCCACGGCACTCATAAATCAAGAGTACTATAAGCTTTCCGTCTCGGTGATGGCACACCGGAGACATTAAATTCCCATACTGTACCACACCGCTCCAGTCAATATTTCCCCGATTCCCATTACTTCTACCAGTATCGAGAATTCTGTGTCGTGTCACCCCCCCCCCCCTGCGGCCCGCCACGTGAAACCTTGCCCCCCCTCTCTGACTGTGCGGTTCCTCTCAAGGAGAACCAGGTCACCAGAGGAGAGGATCTCTTCTAGGTCTTTACTGGCAGAAGCTGAAGATAGTTATAATTAACCTCCAACCCCGCAAAAACGTAACCAGGTATGTGAGGTGAGCGGGGGCTTGGTTATGGCCTACATTATGCATGTAGTGTCTCTTCAGAGATGACAGGACAGACAAGGCAGCCGGGAAAGAGAGGAGCTGTCTGCTATTCACACACTGACGGAGGTAAACACAACAGATGATAGAGACAGAACGAGCAGAAGGGAGCGTCAGACCGACAGAGAGAGAAATAAAGAGAGAGAAAGCGAGAGAGGGAGACGTGTTGAGAAACCACCTGCGGTCCGGACAGGCTGTTGTCTCGTGGTCAATGGGGTGAGGGCAGCCGCGGGCCCCGGGTCGGCATTAACACGGACCGGTGACGCGTCAGCTCCTGCCCCGGACTGCGGCAACACCTTGCCGTTCCACTCCAGCGCCTGCAGCTATCACGCAGCTACAGTACCGCTCTTGCTCGCCCGCTCTATCGCGTGCGACGAGAGAGAGAGCCTTAACAAATGTGGGAACAGATGCCCCGCATCAAGCTGCGGTTGCCCCCTGCCCTCCCTGTGGGCCTCCACAGAGACAGGGGAACACCATTAACTAAGGTAAGACACTGCAGCCCTCTACGGTCTCAGCGAAAATACACACAACACACGCAGACACACAACATGCGTACGCACACATGCACACACACACACACACACACATAATATCTATATAAACATCCATTCACAGGCGCACACACAAACACATTGGCACACATACACAAAAAATGGCTGCCCTAAAACTATTAGTCAACCTATAGTCAGGTTGTGTTGACTAATCGGTTAATTATATTTTCTCAACAAATCTGTAAAAAGTTTTTACTACATGCAAAACAACCTCACACAGAAAGACCTTAAAAAAACTAGAGCATACAAGAGATGTGCTTATCATTTTTCAGGAAATAAAAAAGCATATAATCGAAGCCTTTGGTTGAATAAGACCAAACCAACCAATTAAGCGGCTAATTGTATCTAAGGGGGCCGCCCTAGGACATTCATTTGTATTCATATCAAAACAAAGAAGAACGTTCCCTCACAAAATGTTCAGGCCCTGTCTCCTGGACAAAGATGTTATTATGATCTCTCTCGCTCTTGTGTTTTATTTGAATACCCTCGCTCTCTTTTTCTATTGCTTTCTTCTCTCTCTTTCTCACTCTCCTTCACACGCACACGCACACACTCACACACTCATACACTCACACGACAATGTTAGGGCCCTTTTCCTGTGCAGCTAGGCTTTCATTTATCTCTTATGAGAACTCAAGTAGCTACTTTGATGAGTGAAGAGGAGGACTAGACATTTACTGACCCTCATACTCATAGACAATCTGCTGAGATAGAGAAACACACACACACACACACGCACGCACACGCACACATGTGCACGCGCACACACACACACACACACACTAATTCATCCCAATATTCTGCCCTTGATACGTGAAAAAATATGGCATAGACAACGAATAAAAAAAATAATACATTGTTTGCCAAAAGCATGTGCCCCCTATAAACAATGAGGTTGGAATGGCTGTATTTTTAAAAAGGGCAAAAAGGCAAAAGTGACATTTTGGGAATACTTTATCTAGAGTGCACTCTATTGAAAAACGCTGGCCCGCCGCAGGGTCAGGGGGAGATCAGACTGAACAAACATCAGTGTGTGTGTGTGTGAGTGTGTGTGAGAGAGAGAGAGAGAGAGAGAGAGAGAGAGAGAGAGAGAGAGAGAGAGAGAGAGAGAGAGAGAGAGAGAGAGAGTAAACAAACAGGAAGCAAGAGTGCATGAGGTTGATGTTCTCGGCCGCAAATTAATTGCCGGCTCTTTGTATTTTTTCCGCGTTTTTTATTTATTTTTCTCCTCCCCTCGCTCCATCCGCGTGCCTGGCGGATCAGACAAATAATCACTTAGCTTTCCAGACGCGTAGACAGCAGACGGGGCGGTGATACCAGGATGGAGGATAAAGGAGGTGGATGAAAGGGTTTAGGGATGACACTTTCACTGTTGAACTGACTGACACCAATCCATCAGGCCTTCTGCTGCCTACTGTCCCTGTGATGGGGGCCTGGTTATCCCCCCCCCGAGACTACTTGATGCAAAATCCTCATACATAAAGATCGGTGGTTCTTAAACCTGTTGACCCGTGACTTCCCAAATGAAAGCCTCTGTTTGCCCACAGGTTCAGAGGCTAGGAAAAACTCCTAATGATGCTTCAATATCTCTATATAAAAACAATATATATATATATATACTGTATATATACATATATATATTATAAAATAACTACATCAAATACAATTTCAAAATCTCATTTAAATCGTTTTGCGACCCCCTCAAAATAGTCTTTCGCTCCCTCGGTGGGTCCCAAGCCACTATGTTAGATGACAGCGTCTGACCACAATATGCTGCGGTATTCTTGTTACCGCTGATCTCGTGGCTAGGTCCAGACTCACACCGGGCTAACAGTCAAACACCTAACGCTGCAAACATGTCACCAATATGCAGGCGTGTTGCAAAGTCTTATGCAGATGCAAGATGAAACTCTGCATAGCCAAATCAGAATCCGAAGCTGGTTCAATAAACTATTAAAATGAGGCGCCAAGTGTGCGATTTTATTAAATGGTGCAGGGGGACGGCTAGACAGCTATTAGCCAAGGACGTTTTGTGACTAGTTAATAGCCACTTATAGGAAACACACTTGCAGACACTTTGCTGCCATTAGTCTTTTCCTCAGCTATTTGTGACCATTAACATGCATGTATATGCATGTGTGCTGATTTTCAGGTGTCCCTTGTCTTGTCTAGCTAACCGAATGGACACACACATACACACACGCACACACACGTTTGCTGACCCATAAACAGACAAAACCCATAAATACCAACAATCCACGGTGGAGGGACTCCCATAAATATATAACAATATGCATGGATTCCCTTATCACGAGAGCACTCATATTCAGCGGCGGCAGAGAAGACGTGGCCTCCATGCCCTCCATCTCACCCATCTCCCCGCCTGTCTGCAGCTGTGACTAAAAGAGCCACTGACCCCTGACACAATAACGTAAATAGAGACACAACAACCAGAAAAGACTATCAGAGACCCCTGCTAAAAGGGTCACTTGCTCCAAGGCTATAAAATCGTAAAAAGAAAAAGATAATATTCTGCCTTAGCGGTGACCGTGGAGAATGCGACGAATGGAGAGAGAGACAGAGAGAGAAAGAGAGAGAGAGAAAGAGAAGGGGAGCTGAGACACGACCCCAGCCTTAATGTAGTTTGTAATTGTAAGTGTTGGTCTTTAATAAAAGCCCAGAGTATTTGGTCAGGCTAATAGACTGGGCCCTCTAAATCCTGCCTGCCATGCATTATTCAACAGCCATTAGCTATCGGCTCATCTGGGAGCCTTTATGAGTCCCATCATCGGCAGGGACCCACGTTACGCACACCGGGGGGAGGAAGGGAAAGAAGCTAGGGGGGGGGGGGGATTAGCTGGAGAGAGAGAGAGAGAGAGAGAGAGAGGCCGGATATGCAGAGACAGGTACTGTATGTACGGGCAGGTATGGAAAATGACTTAATCTGGCAGTTCCACTGGAAATGGGTGGAACTGCCAGATGAAATGGTAAAGAGAAGGTGGAGGGTGTGGGTACAGACGTGGCAGAGAATCAAGAGTGGATGGACTGCTAGAGCGCAGGTAGAGTTAGACATGTGGCACCAGGTGTAGGAGCAGGGGGTCAGAGGGACGTGGGCGGGGTCAGAGATTGGTGAAAACAACGGAGAAACAGCCTATGAAAGAGAGATCCAATGCACCAAGTGGCATTTTCTGTGCCGGCCGGGGGAACCTAAATGTCAGACCCCCCCCACACACAACCTTTTCTCCGTTCCATTCCCTCACCTCCCCCTCAACCTCCCTCTGCTCCCTCCATTTCACCTCCTACCTTCGTTCTCAACCTGCAACCGTGCCTCTCTAGCCCTCCCCAGAAGAGAGCCGTCGAGAGGCGACCATGGAACACCGTGGAACGGCCGTGGACGCAGGCCAACACGATCGCCGGCAAGCGATGCGTGTACAGACGTGTGTGTGTGTGTGTGTGTGTGTGTGTAATGGGTGTTTAGCAGGCCTGCCAGAAGTGTCCCAGTCACTGCTCTCTCAGGCTAGCAGGTTCTCCTGACCCTCTGCTGAAACCCAAGGACACACTCCTCTCACTCTAATTAAAACACACACGTCCTGGCACACAAAACACACACACACGCACACACACACACACACTGCAGGCCGGCAGCTTAAAATAACCGTAACAGGGACAGCAGAGCCATCATCCCCCCCTGCTTTAAACCCTACTTCACGGTCCACCTCTGGCTTCACCCCGTAGCGGTAGCTACTCTAACAAGACTTCCAGGCAGATAATGCTTCCGACTGCGGGATTCTTCCTAATAAAGATTAACAGCTTCTTCATAAGTTTCGGGCATTTATAGATTCATCATGGCGGTCGTATTATTTACTGCACAGCCTCAGTGGAGCGGTGCACTGCAGCTTCCCTGGCGCTCCTCCTCCAGGACGAGTAGTGGGGAGGATTTAGTTCCTCTCGCAGCCATAAGACGGTAACGGTCTGGTGAGCACTTTGTCAGACGCTGCCTAGTTAGCTCCACTTTAAAACATATGAGTGGGAATAGACGGCGGTGTCAACAACAAGTGGAGGAGTGTAAATAAGCGCTAATGCAAGATGAAGGACTTTGACTGATGCGATGCGAAGCGCGTCTGCCAGGACTCGCCTTGCACACATTACTCTATTATCTTTTTCTCAGTCTTGTTTTAGCATCAGGCAACATTCGACAATAATGTGGAGGAGTGCTATTAAGCTTTCTGCATCTACCTGGGGAGCACAGAATGCTCTCGTTACACACAAGAGCAATCTGGGGATCCCAGGTAGGCCAGATAAATTGTCAGGCCAACATCTATGGATGTCCACGAGCAGCACTCTGCATTCAGACAGTGTCGTTCCGTCTCCGATAGACAATTTAGCATGTTTACTTCCTCGTTTAGCGCGTGAGAGGCCCTGATGGAGGAATCCCAGGGAGCCAACAGCGTCCTGCCACCGCGGCTTACTGATGCTGCATGATTTAATGGAACTGTCTGTCAGATGGCCAGAGAGCTCACACACACGCGCAAGGACACACACACACACACACACACAATATGAATAACTGTCAAACATCTTTGTCATCTTCCTTTTTTCTCTCTCACATAAGCAGAAGCAGAAGCAGTGGAAAACAAACCTACATATGTCCAGATAGAATCTGGCGAGTGCTGAGACAGGCGGTGAGGCAAACAGCAGTGCTTAGGACCCCACACAGAGAGACGACCGCCTAGAAAAACACACATCACCGGCGGACCCCCTGTGGAGAGGGAAGCGGCGGGAATACGCTCACTGCATCAAGGGGCACAGGTGTTACCAGAGCCCACTGTAGGAGCGCCTCCACCCATCCCCGCAGAAGAAGGCAGGGTGCAAATCAACCCGAACTAATGGGATGAGTGGTTGACATAGCATTTAGCAGATTGGGCAGGGAAACAAAGCACAAAAAAAAGAAAAACTATGCACGACGCCGACCCAAATCCAAAGCTCATTACATGTTGCAGCGCATTAAGAACCCCATGCAAGCTAGCATGCCGCAGGCAGCCATATCCCCGGCTCTAGGCTGATTTTCTTCCCTTTTTGCTCCCCGGTGAATGAGGGAGGCAGCAATCACATCAGCCTGGAATCAGACAGCTCTAAAAGCCTCAGCTCTATTGTGTACTCTCTGCCATTACGGCTCAAACTGACAGGAGAGCTCTGATTAGCATCAAAGCCTTTGATTGCCCCACTCAACAATCAGCTCTGTTCTGCTGCATGGGGGCCCGACGTGATGCAGAACAGGGCGTGTGCCTCTGCGACTTGTGTGTGTGTGTGTGTGTGTTACAGAGGAAGAAAGAAAGAGTACTCTTGTATAGCATGTCAAATTCTTCTCCTGTGTACGCCTAGGAGCACATTTGCTTATGCGCACATGCACTCTGCACTGTGGTGCTTGAAGATGAACCTGAAGGCAGCGCTAATACAGCACCTCGCTCTGCTGAAGCTTGCCTCGATCTTCTTTTGATGTTGCCCACGGAGGCACCATCTTGGAGTCGGCCTGTTCGCTCTGGCCCCCAGAAAACAGCCTGCTTCTTTAGAGATACCTCTTCTGTGGCAAAATATGATTAGCCGCAGAGGACATTGTAGCTCTCTCCACAGCTAATACATTTAGTATGGATTGTCTGAAGGGTAAGGCTACAGCTAGCAGAGAGATCAATATTCTAAGCCAGAGTCTGTCTGGAGCAGAGGAACCGTGCTGTGAGATGGTTAACTGTTCTAAAGAAGCAAATGCTGGCTGGAAGAACTCAATGCCAGGAAACCCACTCCATCGAACACTTCTTCAAAAGGTAAGGCGTAATGTTCCAGCTGGGCGTTCAGGCACGTTCGGTGTCTGCATTAGACGAGGAGCTTGCTGAAGATTTGCTGTGGACATTCCAGAGGATGTGAGATTATATAAAGCCAATCTGGATGATTCTCTGTGGTCTATAGTGCAGCTCAAGAGGGGCTCTATAGGGCCTTGCCTTCCACAGGGCAGATGTCAATGGAGCACTCTAAAATAGAGAATAGGGTGTCCTTTGAGATAGAGATGAAAAAAAGGAGCCCGATTTAAGTGGCTTCATTTGCATGTGCGAATCCTTCACTTAAGCCCATTTGAATCACTCACAAACACACACGCACACACGGAGCACAAACACACACATTCGTGTACTTGTACAGTTCATTCGTTCTTCCTGGAGTCAGAGGACATTAGCACTGTGTCTATTTCTGGAGGCCCATTAAGGCAGTAAAACATTTAAGATCCAGGCGGAGTGATTCCTACTGTCAGAATGACCCGTTGCTTCCCCATTTCTCCTGCTCATGTTAAAAAAAGCTGACACGAAGCTTGTGACAGAAACATGTATTTGGTGCCATTCTGGATTCGGCTGAGTGGGTTGGCATGCGGGCTGGGGAGGGTTTGGCTAGTCGGGGGGAGGGGAGGGGGGGGGGCGGAGAAG
>JAOEHI010000002.1:5130482-5153106 GCA_025447815.1 Percopsis transmontana | reverse complement strand
CCCCCCCCCCCCCCCCCCCCCCCCCCCCCCCCCCCCCCCCCCCCCGGGGCTATGCAGTGGACTGTACACCAATAAAGTAAGCACTAGTTGTACGCAGAACAATCTCTATTGTCAACTGTTGGCAAGAATAACTCATATTTGCTAATGATCTGGGTTCCCTTATGGCTGCACCCAAGTAAACAATTTGCCTTTGGGGGAAAAACAATTGTGCATTTGCATATAATACCCTACAACTATGTGAAAATGGAAAATGGAAAATATTTAAAAATTTTTATAATAATATCCTGTCTTGGTGTAATGCTACTTTGAAAGGAAAACTAGCTTGTGACGTGAATTGCAACAATCTCAGGACGATGGCCCAATGGGGATATCAGATCTCAGAGGCATTACGTCTTTATTAAGGTATTAACCGATGCGTGCAGCCAGCCCCGTCAGCCACCCATGTTAATTTCAGCAACGATTACAGCCCATGTTACAGTATATCCAGGCAATCATTACCATTCATGTCAGTGAAAAGAACCCTCCCACACGCAGTTGCCTCTTAAGTATGTGCAACAGACATGAGCACATCTATAGATCTCACTCCCCCTCTGTGTGTTTTCTCTCTCTTTCTTTCTCTCTCTCTCTCTCTCTCTCTCTCTCTCTCTCTCTCTCTCTCTCTCTCTCTCTCTCTCTCTCTCTCTCTCTCTGCCTCTGGCCACATATTAGCAGCATCCATGTTTCTTACTAATATGGCGCACAACCGCAGATATGGAGTGCGTCCATCTCACGCATTTCCACTTGCCTCTATCACTCCCCCACGCCGAGATACCGGGGGGATTGTGCTCGGCTATGATAGTCCAGCTGTAAATAGCCGCAGTACTTAGCTAGGCTGTGTAACATTGTCCCATCCGGCATACAGCGGGGGGCGGAAGAGTCGCCCCGGGCCTTGAGGACAGGCAGTATGTCAGTCCAGCTCTGTTTTAAACCCCACAGAAGACACGGATAACTGTGTGTGGAGCGCTGGCAGGGTGATGTAGTGTGGTTGGGCAGGGTTGATAGTGCTCCATCACTGGATCCTGCTGTTGTCTCAACAACCTGGGGAGCGGCTGCCATCCCACAATGCAGTGCTTCGGGGTCTTGTTATTGGCCGTTACCATCCCTTCTGCTTTGTAATGCAAAAGAAGGCTAGTCCATCTTCAGCATCACATTTCCTCGGCCTTAGAAAAAGAATGATATATGGATTTGACTGAGGAGAGCTCGGCTCAAATGAAGGGAGGCAAGGAGAGATAAATGATATATTACTCCCATGTCACCCTCTCTCTGTTTCATCCACTGTCTCATGGTAGCTGCCACATCCAATTCACGTCTCTGGTGCTGACCTAAAAAGGCTACAAAGGGAACTACTTCCTCCTATCTTTACCCTGCGGTTCAATCCCATGCTCCTGATCAAGCACTGCGAGAACGGCACATTTCTTCGTCACATGATCACGCTTACAAACTTGACATATTTCTGTCCCAGCCTTCCAGATGGCCTAAGCAAGACTGTAGTCCCTCCTCATCAGACAAAAAAAACAGCTCATGAATTTAATACTGGCGACGGGGCAGAGGGTAAGGTGGCACAGTTTAAAACAGCAGAAAATATATATACTCTATGTTATGTTATGTTGCCCTTCTAGTTTCCTGCCCAAAGACACTAAGAGTGCTAGCCAAGTATTTACCCTCCATGTGTCCTTGATTAGCACTGCAGGTAATTAGAATGGAAATTTCGTACAGCAGATCCATATATATCAGTATATTTCACAAACCAAACTGATCACCACCCAGATACCACATTGTACTTCATCGCTCTAAACAGATTTGCCTGGGATAAATGAGCAGAAAATGTGCTGTTACACGAAACAGAAATGCAATGCATGCTACTAATGCTAGCTTACTTGTAAAGAAACCATATGCACACGACGTGTCCCAGCTACAATCTATCAAATTTTCATCTACCTGCAGTCGGATGTACACGGCCTTCTATTATGTGGTTATTGCTGGCACATTTATTGTATTACTTGACTACTAGCAATCACGGAGATTCCTGTTGACTTTTTCCAGGGTTTGCACTTATTTGAAGTCGCTCCAGATAAGAGCATCAGCTGAACGCTTTAAATGTAAATGTTCATAAATAAATGCCGGCCTGCCTGCACATGCTCTCTCTGCTGCTTGCTAGTCTGTCGGGAGAGAGAGAGAGAGAGAGAGAGAGAGAGAGAGAGAGAGAGAGAGAGAGAGAGAGAGAGAGAGTGAGTGTGTGTGTGTGTCTGTGTCTCTGTGTGCGTGTGCCAAAAATGTGCCTTGAATATTATCCACAATGGACAGAGTTTCTGCCGTGGCTGGTGTTAATCTGATTCAGTCAATATGGACACATTATTTTGGAAGAAACATCTGTTGGGAACAATCCACGCATACATACAAATACTGCGTATACACACACACACACACACACGCACGCACGCACGCACGCACTCACACACACTATCTGGAGACGGCATCGAGCATCTGTTTGGACAGCACTAACACATTTAGTTATTGTGAAACCCTGGCAGCCGCCCTCCATTTGCTCCATAAAGCCTCACAGCACGGCGAACAGGTGACCGAGGGAATGTGGTTTTTATCAACCCTCCGTGTTCCACACGCGCGCGCACACACATTCCAACTCCTCCGCCATTGGGATTCTGCTCCAAGTTGCACATACGCGACCAGTGCTTTTAGCAGCGTTTTCGAAGCAGCCCATTTTAAAGCACGATAATCTATATGGCACCGGGGCGATCTAGCTAACCGAGCGAGTGGGTGTGTTATTACCGTCTCCTCTGACGCAGTTGGCAGCTGCTCCCGAAACGTTGGAGAACGTTACGAAAAAAATCGCATATCCTCCGCCATTCAATCAGTGTGTGATATTTACCATATGCACGCGTTGTAATTCACGTCAAGAGTGTAAAAACAGCATATGAACAATTCTTCGTTCAAAGTGGAATGAAGTCAATCAAATGTGCTATTAGACAAAAAGCATGGACACATCTCACACGCACACACACACACAATTCATCCCGTCAGATGAAAGCACTCACGGACCTCAGAGGCCCTGAAATAATGGCATGCATTGTAAATATAGAGGTGATGCCTTGGTGTCAATCTGTCAAGTCGTACCTTAACAAATGCTCGTCTTCGGGGAGAGCCAGTTCAACATTTAGCACGAACATACATCACGTCAATGTCATTCTACAAAAGGACCGCTTTAGCATTACTGACGGCGACGGTGCATGTGTGAGAGTGATTTAGTACGTGCACGCACGCGTGGGAGTGGGCATTAGAGGTGGGGGAGAGAGAGAGACCAACGTGACGAACAGAGAGGGGAAGAGAGAGAGAGAGAGAGATAAGAGAGACAAACAGAGACACCGCTAAGGCTGACTGACTTAAGCCAAGGCCTGGAGGAGTTTCCAGTTATTTACATACAGATTCTGGTCACCCCAGATCCCTACCCTCATCAAGAGAAACCAATTAAAACTCTCTTCATTTAATGTTTACGTTAATTAACCGCAACAATTAATGGCTTTTCGGAGTCCTATTGTGGCTTTTTCAATTAAAAGCTGACTGTGACAAAGGTTGCCATCCAGTCCTATAAATCATTCAGACAATTCTCCAGTGTGAAGAAGGAGTCCATCCCAGAGCTAAGAGACGACTCAAACAAGCTCATATATCACTAGTGGTTAATTTTGTTTTGCTCTCCATTCCTTACCTGGACTTAAAAGTCCATGTTTTTTTTAGACTTGTGTGTGTGTGTGTGTGTGTGTGTGTGTGTGTGTGTGTGTGTGTGTGTGTGTGTATGTGCACATGTGGGTGTCCAACCGTTGGACCGGCAGTCCTTGTGCTGGTCAGCAGATTGTTGGGCGAGACCCAGTGGACCATTAGCTGTCAGTAGCTAGCGAGGCTGAGAGCTGATAATGACAGGTGGTGCACACACCCTGGAGGTCTGACAAGCTCAGGGCAACGTGCCATGTAACAACACCCTTTACTACTGGCACAGAAGCTGGGATGGCAGCCTTTAACGCTGGCACCGGCGCCACTACTCCACTAGCATCCCTGCCACTATGGACAGAATGGAGAAAAAGCCATTACAGAATCTACAGTATTACTCACGGCAGTTGAGCTAAAATGGCAAATTTTGGTAATGGCAGGAGAAGCTATGTTATCACTGTTGGCGACCCAGACAGCACATTCAGTCCCTACAGAAACTAAGATGGCCACTGAGATTAACAGAGTAATGAAACTGTGACTAGTCAAGCAATTTTACCTGTAAAAGTCTGCTAAGCAAGAGTACAGCCCTAGCGTGGACTCACGGTGTTCCGTACATGTTTAGCGACTTCAAATGAGGCTGCAACGATAAATACTTAGGCTACAGCTAATGTAATAGCATTGCAGTTGCCAGAAAAAGCTTGGAAACTTTCTGGGCATTGGTTGATATGATGCTGGATCAATAGTATACGTGAAAATATAAAATAACTGGCACTTCTGCCGTTTTACGGAACACCATGACCAGCTAACGGTGTTTCCGTTTTTATTATGCACCTCACGATGTAACGTTTGCTTCTCTCCACCTGGGATCGCTCTTCCCCAACAGATTAAAAAATAATACTTTACACACATCGTTTTGTATGGAATGATATGTTATGTAAATAAAAACTGTTTTTGTTTATTTGAAACATTTGTAGGTTGATAAAATAAGGTCTAGAAAGCAATTTCCCTTATAGAGATATCCCTCCCCTTGCTCTTCGCTATTACGATTTCTCTACTGGAACAATTTTTAAAGCCCACAAGTTAGAGCACAAGCGGAGCTTCGCTACTTATCTTATCTTATCTTGATGATACGAGCAGTCTGGAGGTTGTCAATTCGATTTGGCTGGAAGAGGGAGAAAATATACTTGGTAACAGTATTAATTACACATTTGACCAGGACGTCATTTTATTTGGGTGTTTTAGGTCACGTGTACGTGAGTAAAAGTCGAAAACGGAACACTGTGAGTCTGTGGTATTCAAAGACACAACGCCCAGGACTTAAAGGTCCAGATGACCACTAGACAATCCTGGCACCCTTTTCTTTGTCCATCATGCCACATTTGATTTTTAAACTGCCAGTTGATAGAAAGACCAGTATTTCTTACCCCCTACCTTCCCCCACCCATGAGAAAGCCCTGGAAAATGGGAAAAGAGAATGAAAACATTTTTTAATTTCCTCTTCATCTCCCCGGTACCCATTTCCCTGTCACTCCAGCTGTGTTTAATGTAACACCACAAATGCACTTCCTCTCACATTTGCCTGCCAAAACGTAAAACAGAAAAAAGCTGACCTGTCACGTGCGACGTACGTGCACTCACACACTGTCCGTACAAGCCCACCTCTGTGTCCTTGGCCCTAGCTCTGCCTCTCTCGCTCGCTACACAACAGTGCAGTTTGCACTAATCTCACTGCACACTCTCAGGGCTATTGTTCCTTTCTGCTCGGAGCTTTTTCATGTGCCACTCAGCATGCTCTCCGTCTCGTTTTAATACTCAAAAACCCCTTAACCTTTCTTCCCAGTGTATAATAAAATATAAATATAAATAATAATAATAATAATTGTAATACAATTACAATTAGGTCATTTAGCAGATGCTTTATCCAAAGCAACTTTTAACAAATAATAATAATAATAAAACTTCTACTTCTACCACATTCTCTGCTGTGCTTCTAACCTAGTAATACTACTCTTGATATGACCTACAGTTAATATAACATGCATATGGACCCGTCTGTAGGCTGCTCAAATCTACAACTGATACTCTGATTTGATGACTGTTGCAATGGCACTGAGAAGAGAATGGGAGGGGGTCTTGGTTGAGCTACTGTCACAGAGGGAGGGAAGAACAGGAAATCATCAGACACGCACGCACACGCGCGCACACGCAAACACACACACACATGCAGCCCCAATACCCTGCAGGGCAGTCCAGCGGGTCTTCCTGTGAACCAGTGAGCTGTAGAGGGCCAACATTAGCACGACGGAGGGAGGCCCCGACGTTCTGACAGCTTGTCAGGTTTGGACGCCTGCATGGCTAACTATGTGAAGAGGAGAGGCCAACCCCACCGGCTTCTGGCCGAAAGCAGCTAAAATGAGGGGACCCCGGTAGATCCACAGTAGTGTTTGCGGTCCCTCCTGGATGGCTGAAAGACCAGTTCAATAAAAAGCTGTTTCCAGCTCCAGCGGACGTGTTTATAGCATTTCCTCTGGCCGGGTGCGGCACTGGGGTTAAGTTGATCATCTCTCACTCCGGTAAAATGGCCAGGGGAGTCAGTGTACCACTAGATCAACTCTACAACTTAAAGACCCTAAACGTTACAGCTCGGATGATCGATATGGCACTGAGCAATGTTCTTTACGAGCTAATAGACAAATCCATTCCCGCAAAACCCCCTGGGCCCAGGGACGCCATGCGGGGAGCTGGACTACACTGCTGTTTGTCTAGTGTAGCGCTTACATTACGCTCGCACACGCACACACACACACACACACACACATGCAAATACTAATACTAATACACAAATATTGTATTCACACACAAAGCCACAGCACCTTAATGTGAAGGTCAGGGAACTGGGAACTGAGTAGCCCAGATATGCATGTGTGTGTGTGTGTGTGTGTGTGTGTGTGTGTGTGTGTGTGTCTTACAGGGATTGTCAAGGTTGCATGTGGACATGTACATGTGCCTTTATAGAGAATGGATTCCTTAGAGGTTACCACGGCTACAGAACTGCCAAGAGGAGATTTATGTCTTCCAACATCAGAAGGAGACAAAACACATAAAAGCCATTTCGCCCAGATTACATAAACAATCTCCCCTGACCCTTGTAGATAAGGGCACTTACATAAAACGATTGAAACTCCCTTCTTAAATAAGTAAAAGTAAAAACTGCCCAATAGTCTGGTTTGCATCACGAAGTATGTATAAGTAAGACAGCAGAATTTCAATAGGATATAGAATTAAGCCTGGTTGACACCTGCTTCCATTTCCCCAGGTTATCTTATTCCACAAGTTATCTAAAGGGTTTGCCCTAACGCATCCACAGTACATAGGAAATTAACAAGTAAAATATGCAATTACAATTACCTTATAGGTATATATTGTTATAGCGTTTTATATTTCAGTTTTTATTTTATTCCTTTTTTTATAACTTTAAAGCCCAGCTCCACTCATAGCAATTTTATTCCCAAAAGCATATCTAGCATCGAGGAAGTCAGTATGTGTGATTTATTTTCATAAAAAAACATCAATAGATATGTATAATGATTATTTACAACTCGCCATGACTGAAATGCTCAGTCTGTTGCTATGGGCGTTCGTTCCTGTGAATTCCCTGGGTACAGTGTACAACATCAAGTTTCACATTTGCCTAATAACATACTTTACCTTCAGTTGTTGGGTACTTTATTGTACAGTTATAGTCATAATTTCTGGCAGACTGCCACAACATAGCTTCTTCCGCCTAAGTGTGTCCCAACCAAAACAGTCCGACTGGAAAAAAACAATGTATAGTGAAACAAGCAGTCCAGGCCAATGAACGTGGTTAGTCTGCTCGATGTTGACAAGAAATGAAGGAAGTAGGTACCTACAAGACATCTTTAAAATTTGTTAACTTTTTTCTAAGTAATCGCAGGTCTAAAACAAAAGCAAAAACCTAGATCAAGTCGTCGCAGAAATACAATGAATGACTGCAGAAATCTTTAAAAGGGAAACTCCTGGGTCTAATGCATTCTTGGGCAGGTTTACCTTTTGTTCTGTTCAGAACCCCAAATAATCGAATTTCTTTTGGAAACACAACCGTGTGAGTCCCGGAGGTGTTTCCGTACTAGCTTGGTCATTATTTGAGGTTCTGGGGGACGATATAATGTAATTGAGATGTGGAAATATTATTGTAGTAACTCTGGGTCTGTGTATTATGTTATGCACCTAATTAACAAAGCTATTATCTGTTGAGTTCGTAACAGTAAGGGACTCAATCATGGTTTAGCTTTGCCTTGTAAGTGGTACTCATGTTTCTTGACATTCTGCAACTTTTATTAGTTGAGTCTTTTTCATGCAGAGCATTCCACTAGTTTCTATTGGTAATGTGCTTACTTGTAGTTTTGTTATCGTGGAAGTGTCTGGGGAAAAATGTTCAGCTTTGGTTGAGAAGCTATGAGGGACACTGCTGCTCCTTGCAGTTTCGAGTGTATTGTTGATAACTACTAATCAATAGAAAATGTCAGAAATGGATGAATTGTATTCATTATGCGTGTAGTGTTGCAGGAGAAGTACACTCATTATCTCAACTATCTCAGCAGAAATGTTGCAATGGACCAAGGCGAGCGAGACACGAGCAGTGACAATGCCTACAGTGCCTACTCTTTCTTTGTTTTTGCAGTATGCCTGCTCATTAAACTGTAAGGTCACTCTTTCTCTCTGCTCTTCTACCCTCTCTCTCCTTGCTAGCTCCCTGACACACTTGGCTACTTTGAGCATAGCTAAGTTACAACTCAACTGCAACTTCAACAGATCATTATAGACAAAATGGACTGTATTTATAAAGTATGTCCACCTTTTGGATGGCAATGAGTAGTTTGCAAGAGAGAATTGCTACACAAACCAAAACCCGGTCCGGGTCTTTTCCAAAACATTTTAGAAAATTGCTACAACCCAGCAAACCCGAAAATGTTGTCCTATTGTTTTGGTGCACACATTTCACAACATGGAAATGTAATTTCCCAGAAATTTGGGCAGATAACGTCTTCAGATAACATTATCTGATTTGAAGATTTAAAGATCTTTTGAACACACTGGCAACGTGGTACTGTAGTATAATGTTCGGCGTCAATACTTCTTGACAGTTTATGAATTACTAATATGAATTCATAATATGAATGTAAGGTACCACTTTATTTGAAGGGGTGTGCATAAGACTGACATGACACCATCATAACCATGACATGACACCTGTTATGAACATGAAGGAGTCTATATGAATTTATAACAGTTGTCATTAAGTGTCATTCGGTAAATTAATGTCTAGCTTAATGTCTAGTTGACATTGTTTGTGATGTCTTTGTTATGACAACTTGCCAGAAGGTTGTGGGTTTGAGCCCCTCCATGTAATAGCAGAATGTAATTGTAAGTCGCTTTGGATAAAAGCATCTGCTAAATTACTAAATTGTAATTGTAACATTAACCAAGATGACATATCCTGTAATTGTTTTTGTCAACTAAGACAACATAACCTGTCAAGAACATGCCATGGTAGGCCTGATTATTCAACTTAAAGAAATTATTTAGCTTTATGTGTTAACATTACAATAAATTGTCATATGTGGTTGGTTTTGACATACACGAAAGAACCTACAGTATATTTTTTTAGTGTCTTAAAGATATAATTTAAGTATACCAAATATCCCAAAAGTAATTTGAATATAATAGTACACTTACAAAAAAGGCACTTTATTACAAGTACATTTTTATTTGGACTCTAGCATACCAAAAAAGTATACAAAATCTTGAGATACTTCTACGTCTGGTATTTAACCAAGTTCTCCCATGTAACCTCCCTCTTCTGGGACCTACACTGGCTCCCTATCTCGGCCCGCATCACATTCAAGACACTGGTGTTGGTCTACAAAGCAGTAAAGGGAACTGCCTCACTCTACCGTCAAGCAATGGTCAGGTTCCAGGCCCCTACCTAAACATGATTTAGCCCTATATTTTTATACATATTGTGAATGAATGTAAATGTTGGCATTATTATTATGGCTACAGCTTATATCTAGTTGCTGATGTTTCATATCTTGATCCTGTTGTACACAGGTCAGGTTTTTTTTTTGGGAAAGAAAGAGATTGTGAGCCTCCCAGCAGAGTCCTGCACGGGTCCTGTTTTGTAAACCCGCACCCGCCCGCTCCCGCTGTGTTTAAATACCGTACCCAACCTGACCCACTTTAAATAGAACCAAAACCCGACCCGTACCCAAACAAAAAAACGTCTACAACTACATCACCACAAAACAATGTTTATTGCCTCACTGGTCACACAGAGGTGATCAAAGGACTGTTAACGCTACGAGTCCAGCATCAGCTGAAGTAGCGATAGGCCTAACTAAGATGAAAACCTAGGCTATAGCCTACGTTGTCTGTCTCCAACATCTGTGGATGTGTTACTAAAAATTGTCTAAATAATATATAACGTTTGCACAAATTACGTTTAAAAATGACTTTAGAGTTGCAATTCCAACCTGCGGTCCCCCGTCCCATACCCGCAAATTACACAGTAAGAGATTTTTCACCCGTTTCCCCAAAATCTGCAGGTCAACCGTCCGGTACCCTAAACCGTGCATGACTCTGCCTCCCAGTAACAACAACAATGTCATTTAGCTTTTATCCAAAGCGACTTACATCTACATGTTGCTATTACATGGAGCAGATAGGGGTAAGGCATCTTGCTGAGGATGCTTACAGGTAGGCCCACTCTGGGGCTCAAACCCACGACCTTCCGGCTGGGAGTCCAACACCTAGACCACTAGACTATCCTGCCTTGAAGGACGGTAGTCCTTTTCTTTTCAGCTCCTGTGAAAAAGAGACACTGATTGACACATTGAGAACATGAGAACTGTATTCCTTTGAACTAAGGTTCTATATGAGAAATTGTGATGAGAAATGAGATCTATACTGGTATAAAGACACTGAATTATCCTATTGTGATTTTGATAAACTAACTTGTCACTGTAATGAGATTGGTCAAATTTCATTAATACTGTATACACACATGACAGTAATTTAAATATTTCCTTAGATAGTATGATATACAGGTATATAGGCCTAATTGAAATGTTAGAATTTTGTTTTTGTTTCTAATATTGTTTCTATGAAAAATTATTTACTTACCGCTATTCTTCAATGTCTGTTACTGCCTCCTAGAACATTCTGGTAACTGGTCCACTACATATTTATTGTTTATTTTCCCAAAAAGTTATTCAAGTTGTTAAAACCCAAGTGTGATAATTAGGCCTACCATGGGATGTTCATGACAGGTTATGTTGTCTTAGCGGATTTCAAGTTGTCAAGACATCCCAAGCAATGTCAACTTGACATTAAACTTGACATTAATTTACCGAATGACACTTAATGTCTTAAACTTAAGTAATAAACATTCATAAATACTCCTTCATGTTCATAACAGGTGTCATGTCATGGTTATGACGGTGTCAGGTCAGTCTTATGCATACCCCTTCAAATAAAGTGTTACCGAATGTAAATTGGGTCATTATTCCTTTTCCATTTAGCATGAACATATTAAAAAGTGAAAATATGAGACCATAACTGTCACACAGAGCACCATTTCAGGCAGAAGATATTGTATTATTTCTCCTAACCCTCACTTATTGTAAAACGGCCAATTAGCAAAAAATAAAAAATAGTCAGGATAGTGTGACTATCCCTCTTTTTCTCAGTAATTGCAGAAGATTTAAGGTTAAGTGGACAATGCTAAATACAGAATTAAAAACATGCACAAAGTTTTGGCTTTCATCATGGCATCAGTGATATGTCCTAATTACCTTTTAATTAAGGTTTGATCTATTTAGAAATTGTTTAAAATCGCCATTAAAAGCATCCTTAATATTTGGAATATGTGTAATATAACTTGTGTGTTAAAACCAATGGATCATGTCACATGAAAATAAACCAAAACTAACCAAATAGGCCACCATTGCAAAAGCCATGAACTTTATGAAATGGCAACTCCCTTCATAGTTTGAGACGTATTTTATGAGATAACATGAGATGAATTTGAAAAAGAAAACATGCAATAAGAACAATTATAAACAGGGCTATACTCAAACTGAAGCCAATATAGCCAAAATTAAAGATTAAAGATTCAGATTAAAATGCATTCACCATCTATTCTTAAAATCCTTACACTCTCCTGCCAGGAACTGGATATGAGCAGGAATGCTACATTGTTTTATATTGATTTCTAGCACTTTACATTTACCTTTACGTCCAGCTTCTTGCTTTGAGTTAATTCTCTAATAGATTAACCATGTTAAAGCAAATGCATGTGCTATATTAGATTCAAATTATTTCGAAAATATTATTACTTGTTTGTTCAAATGAGTGTCTTTCAATGTGCATGTCTTGATGTGCACATTGAAAGTACTGCTTTCATCAGGCTTGATTCCTAAATTGGGCACACTAAATGGTGAAAGCAATTTGAATATATTTTCTTCAAACCATTATCTGCCAGTGCACGGTGGAAATGGAATGCTGAAACCATTCGAGTGCATTAATTTAGCCAAGTTATTAGACAGTTACATAGGCGTTGTCAAATTTACAAAAAAAAAATATTAATAATTGATGTCCTCTGGCCAACCAGAATTAAGTGCTCACCCTGGCCATTGAACGTTATCTACCATAATGGCTCTCAGAATCACCATTCGGGTCTGGTGCGTGCAGTTATCTCGGAGCAATTTTGCATTGGGCACCAATTAATGAATGAAATATGAAATGGTCAAGCCAAGATGCTGCCAGCTAAAACACACTGACGTTGGTGTGTAAGTGCCAAAATCATGCATGCATTTACATACAAGTACACCACATCATACATACAAGTACACCACATATGATTGGTCTAATTTTAGCGTGAACAATAAATAGCACCTTATTCAAGAACAGCAGCATCATAACCCAGATAACACAAGCAATTATTATTATTCTGTCCCTATTCTCTGTCTATGTGTCCCTCTTGCTCATTAGCCTCTCTGTATTCTTTCTATCAGCATTTCAGTTAGCCCTCCCTGTCCATAACTAAGAGTCAATGGGATTGGCGTTAAAGAATTACTTGCTGTGCAATGCTTAGCCGGCTCTATGTATGCGTTTGTTTGTGTGTGTGTGTGTGTGTGTGTGTGTGTATGTGCGTGTGTCCATGTCAGTAAACTCTGGCTGAACTGCATTTTGTCTTTCTACTGCCAATCTCCTCTGGTCTGCAGTTGTAGTGTCATCAATTCAGGTGTTGATGTTTGCCTGAGTTTGTCAGTTGGTCTGACTGGTGGTGAAAATGCCTACAGCCTTCCTCAAGGGAAGAGTCACACTTAAACACCACATACCCAAAATCATACACACACACACACATACACACACACACAAAAGAGGAAATAAAGATGGACAGTCTACCAACGTGTATACAGAGACTCTCTTTCTGTATGTCTTTCTACTTCAGCCTTCTCTTTTTTCTCTTTGACGCACACACACACACACACACACACACACACCCACACACACACACAAACACATGCAGACACGCATACCCACAAACACAAACACACCCACACACACTGACTAAATTGACTTGTCAGCTTCAATCAGACCAGGAACAAAAGGATTCCTGCCAGTTTGAAGCTGACATCATTAATGGGTTTGGGAGGAGGCCCGTTCTGGAAACAAAAAGGAGGGCAAGGTCGGCCTGACTTAAAATGCACTTTCATTTTGTCAGGGACGTCAGCGCTCTGAATCCAACTCCTTGCCCGTCACGAGTGCCACCAACTTTTATGACTGGCGGGAACTGGGGGGGCACGCTAGACTTTGTTGTGCTGATGGAGAGAAATGTGACATCCATAATGCATTTCCTATTAGAGGAGGCCACGCATGGACACACCTGGCCACATGTCAGAGGGAGATGGACAGGAAGAGCGCGGAAATAAATGGGAAACGGGGTGGTGGTGGTGGTGGTGAGGGGGAAAATGCCACAGCTAAAGGATACTGACTCAAAAGGAACGGACACATTAAAGGGAAGAGGGGAGGATACAGAATGGGCAACTGAGGGGGGGGGTCGAGGAATAGAGGAGAAGGATGGCGTCAAGGCTGGGAGAGTTATAGAATTCAGTGCTTTCTATATGTCAGGAAGGGGGGGATATTGGCTCTGGACCACATGAAACCATATCAGGCCCATTACATTGTAGAAAATGCCGTTTTCTACCTTTCTATATATAAAGTGTAGTGCATTAAATATCCGATCCTCTCCTGTAGGCTCTCGTTCTGCTCTTTCATCCCTTCCCATTAACTTCTCCTTTTCCTCTTCCTTGGCACCAGTCCTTCTCCAATCCGGCTGCCTTAACACTGACCCTGGACAGAGATGGCGTCCCTCATGTCAAGGTAATTACTTGGGTCCATACGGGCACCGTCCTCGCAAATTGATTACTGTGTAATACCGAGACCACGACGGCTCCCTCTTACTCTGGTCCCTCTTCTTATTCTCTCTATTATTAGGGTTCTCTTTCTCATTTCGACTCCCCGTGTCTCCCCTTTCTCTCTCTATTCCAAACTGACTCTTGCTCCCACTTTGTCTCTCTCTCTCTCTCTCTCTCTCTCTCTCTCTCTCTCCTCCAGTGTGGTACAGGAAAAGGTAAAAAAAGGCGTAGCCAATCCCTCATTAAAGAGCACCCAGGGTTCAGCCCTATGTAAACAAGCCTACTATACCCCAAGTCCTCTCCAGCGTGCTCTTCCCTTCCTACGCTCGCTCTCTCTGTTGTGTGTCTCTCTCTCTCTATCTCTTTCTCTCCCCATCGCTACCTGCCTCTCCTTCACCTGCTTTAACCTCCACCTCTCATTCTTTTATACTGGTTCTAATTATACCATTACATTACCATTTCTACCCACTCATTACCATTTCCTCGCTCCCGCCTGTCTCTCATTCTCTCCCTTTCTAATTCTCTCTCCCCTCGCTCCCTCCTTCTCCCTCCCTCTGTTCATGCTGCCAGTGAATGTGTTCCACCTTTTTCGAGACACATAAACAGACAGTGCCCTTGGGGATGGGTTGAAGAGCTCTGTCTTTGTTTGCGTGTGCCTCTGACTAACTCTCCATCTGCAGGGAGCCCTGCCAAGCCCAGCGGTGCGAGACAGATAGCTGGCGCAAACCCAGCCTTCCCAGACGCTTTTCTGGTTGCCCTCTGTACCTTTACACATTCCCCCACCCTTCCCCCTCCTCCCGCTGCCCACCTCCTTCCCACCGCTCGTCCCTTCCAGGTGATAGTCTTCCCACAGAAGTGGTTGCCATCTTCCCTCAAGCTCCCGCCAGCTATTCTAGCCCTACAATTGTCCCTTCCCTCTGGCCTTAAACCAACATCTCCCTCCCTGCAATACCCATCCAGTCACTTCCAAGCTATGGGTATGAATGTCATTCACAGCTCTGTCCTTAGCCAGCCTCCGTCTCTGGTAGACCCAGGGTTCACATCCAGTCTAAGCCAGTTCCACATGCTGAATAACCCATGGAAGACCTGGAGCATTTATTCCCATCAAAGAGTGCTTCAGAGAGAGAGAAAAAAAGAGCTAACCTGTTAGCATTACCTCTGAATGAGCTCCAAGCGGGCACCCACCCAGGGCTGCTGCACTTAAAAGAGAAATAATGCCATGTGTTTACCTTCTCCGCCAAAACATGATAGTTTGATGATACTTTGATGATGTGATATTATAGAGAAGTGTATAAGGTGTATAAGCCATTTCATTCTTACCAACAATGCACATGCAGAACACACCATCTGGTGCTCTGTAACATAATGCATATTTCTCATTGCATTTTTATGTGTAAATGGACACCCTTCCTTGTGGATAATGACATAGTCAGACCGTGGTTCTTAAACTGACACCACAACGATAGATATATCAAAAAATAAATATAAATATACATTACATTTAGTTTTAAATGTAAATGTAAATGTAAATAAATATACGCCAGCGACGGCCAAGATAATGTTGACAGAAAAATCAATGAAAACAAACTCTAATAGAGACAAGATATACAGCAATATAAATATTTCAATCATTAAATAAGTATTAATAGAGAAGATTATTTCCAAAGCATCTCAAGCCAGGTTAGGACAACCACGGCAGTAAGGACATAGAAGGACACGCACCATTGTCAGGCTCAGACTTCCGGTCGTGCTCCGTGTCGGTGAGGGAGAGGGCGGAGTTGGCGCGGCTGGACAGACAGGAGCTCTGCTCCGACTTGAGGCCGCTCATCCACATGTGCTGCAGGCCGTGGGCAGGAGAGGGGTCCACCTCCGGCTCCGTGTCCACGTCGGACCCCACCCCCAGGGAGTAGCCGCGCCCCGGGACGTGGGCAGCGGGTCCGGAACACAGGGCCTCCTCCTCCTCCTCCTGGCGCTGCTTCTGCTGTTGCTGCTGGTGGAGGTGGAAGTCTGGGCTCCTCATCTGACCCCCCTTGCAGAAGTCTATATCTAGAGGGGGGAGGGGGAGAGAGAGAGAGAGAGAGAGAGAGAGAGAGAGAGAGGGCGATTTACAATGTCTATAAGCACATTGTACTAAAGTGGCTTTTATTCTTATTTTTATTTAAAACTCTCATCACGACGCAGGTGGACCCATGGGCATCGGTGTGGCAGAGATGGGGTTCAATTTGGAGCAGAAGTGGCACTCTTGTTTACACACACAAGTTGTCTGAAAGTGTTTAAGGGGGTTGACCGATTATCTGCCTGGCCGATTATCAAAGCCGATATTCAGAATTTTTACAGTTATCGGTATCAGTATTATTTTTTATCCGACTGCTGATAAAAACACATTTTAAAATGCGCTACTTTGGCTTTGATGCAGCAGCCTCTCTCTGTCAGTAGTAACCACTCTGTGGTCTCGAGTAGGGTTGGGCAATAGGTCAAAATGTTTCTATGGACAGCCGTCACTGCTTAAATTGGCTGCTTCAATTAGCTGCTTCAATTTTGATTTCAATATTTACATTTTTATTGCAAATGTATATCGGTTCCAAATATCGGTCTCCTTGATTACTAAGTATCGGCATCAGAGCTCCAACACACACGTAAAAGCCCCCCCTCCCCCCCAATATATATGTGCTTACTGCTGAGAAACAGGCTAACCTTTCAATAGGCATTCATTAAAAGTTCTACACCGCATGTTCTAATCCAAATGCCAGCCTACATCTCTCCCTCGCAACACTTACCATTTTCAGTATAGCCATATCCAGTTCAGACTGCATCATGTGTGTTATTGAGCAAGAGATGTATTGAACCGCTGCTCAAACAGAGCACTGATCTCATCTATATTCTCCTCGGTGGGGCGAAAAGATCAGATAAAGATCAAACCTTATTAATATTGACTCAGACTGAGGGAATAATTGAGCCTTATATGCTTTCAGGTATTAGAACAGCATCCAATGGCAAGCATCAAACTGTTATCTGAGAACATCAGATATACTATGCAGGTCTTCTGGTTACAGGTTAATTCAATTCAATTCAATAGAACTTCCCTTTTTTTTTCTCTAGAGGCAGTTGAGTAAATTTACCTTTTTGCCACCTATGCTACTGTAGCTGTTTAGAATTGTATTTATAAATGGAAATGATGGAATTTGAGCAATACAGTATACAAAAAAAATGTAGTAAAAAAAATGTATACTGTATATTTACTATAACATAGGGTTTAGCTAATAGTATGCGCTGGAAGGCTATAGGAACACTAATACCAAATACTGCATAGTGAGGGGGAAAGACATTCTTGCCCGTTTGTGTGTCTTACGTTAGGTCCCCTGAACAGGAAGCACACTGTTTTAAGGAAAGGCGCAGTCCTGTTGACCACTCCATTGACCAGTACTGTGTCCTGCTGTGCCTAGCTAATGGGGTTGAGACCTGCGGTGGCTCACACACTGTTCAGCTGGAATTACACCAACACCGAATTGGTCACCACTAAAACCTACATTTACTCAATTGTCATGCGCAAGCAAGCCCCAGTTGAAGAACTATCCTTTCTGAATGGTGGTCACTCCACACCCACTCTGCACAAAATTGATTTCGTTAGTTTTTTTTTTCTTATAGACTGCAGAGTAGTGAGCCATTTTCACTCCGCTCTCCAATATCAAGCTGTCTGCTTCCTCCCAATAGACGCTGAACAGAATCGCTCCACTGCTAAAGGCTAAATCAGCCTAAATTCATTTACATCCCTTTTAACTCTAAACTCATTCTCTATTTCTATTTCTGTTAAATGTTCTATGTAATAAAACGATATTCATAGTAGAAATATCATGAATAAATGCTTCCCTAAATGTTTTACAGCATTACTGATCACAAGTATTATTACTTGAGTAATATTCATTATATCTGAATTTAATTTGAAAAAACACTGTATACCAGTTCTGTATTTAGAAATGTATATAGATATGATAATTATATTGCTATTAATGGAATACTACACACAAAACAAATATATGGGAGCCCAGTTCTCTCACGCCGTCCGTGGCATGTAACCTATTCCCTGCACATAGGTTATTCAATGTTGTGTGGGCGTGTTGGCCTAAGCGCATGCCACAGACGTACGTGAGCCACGCTTATTCATGTTAGAATACATCTGAAGAGGTATATCAATCAATATTTGGGTAGAAAATCCATCGCTTTTTCGCTCGTTTCGGAACCCACTGAGTGGATATCGGACACTTGGATTATACTGCGGGAGTACCTTTTAATGGATGTTGTGATGTTATTTTGTGCATGTTTTGCTGATGTTTGATAGCCTGGTTAAAACCACCCTCATATTGAAACTGAAGTCAATTGAAAACCGTTTGTCAGTCAGGTAGAGAACCAATCATTGTCCAGGTGGGTAGTTTAGTTGTTGCCGACAGCAATTAAGTGCCTGTCATTGGGAAATCATCCCTTGAGAGTTCCTGGACTGATATGTAAAGTTAAGCAAACCATAGAGGCTTAGCTTGCAAAATCAGGATGGATTAACCAGGCTAGATGTTTGAAGCTGATCGCCCAACAACTCAAGTTCATCAAACATAGATAAAACTACTTAGGAGCCACCTTCTTCATGAAGGCAAATTAACATGAAGAACTGATACATTGTAGATTACGTATATAATTAGATTGCATATAATTAGATTGTATATAACTTTAGTCTTTGTACAAAATAGTGTGCTGTATATAAAGAAGGCCTGACACTGCAGATAAATACAAGGGGATAGAGGGAAAGAGGAGAAATGGGAGAAAAATTGGATGACTGATGTCTGGGAAAATGGGCAGTGGGTGACGGAAGGGAGCAGAGGAGGGGATGACGAACAGGCAGGAAAGAGATGAAGCACTAAAAGACAGGACGCGGATGGGTGGGGAATTTGAGGCAAGGCGAATTGGCTGATCCTTGATGGGAACACCGTAATCCATTAAAAAAAGTCACCGGAGGCGGCGTCCCCCCTTAACAGTTGGTTACTTAGGTAGGGTACACTATATATAGCGCTTTGCCCAAAGACGAACAGATGTGCTTTGCAGAACAGGCTGCCGCTGACATTTCTGCCGCTGCTTCGGGGGGGGGGGGCTTTTGCTCCTTACCATATGACACGAATTACGGGGGACACAGTTTGTTATGGAAACAGAAAGGCTGAGTAACTGTTGACAAACGTGAGTGCACTTTGACACGGCAGTCTAGTGGAAGTCGTTGAGGCAACCTGATGATGACTAATGACCAACGGCTGTTCGCTTTTACGTGCGTGGCAAAATGAAAAAAAAATACAAAAACCCGAATCCCTGGGGCCGATTTTACCGGCGAGCGGGCGGCTTGTCAGCCGCTGCGGCTGTTATGAATGGCTAATGTTGCTTGTTAGCATGGTGGGCAGGTTGGCCTGAGCAACAGAAGCTTGCGAGTTCAGAGCACAAGAGGTGTCTATTGATCACGACAAACCGTGCACAAGCAGCATGCTTCTGATGAGGTGCACCTTCTCTCTTAACACCACACATGACCTGTATAGAGGCCATCCATCATGGCACACGCTGGCCCATTTCTCCTCTTGTCACCGGCAGGGAAGAATTCTTCTGTGCGTGTGTCTGTGTCTGTGTGCGACTCTGAATGTGTGTGTGTGTGTGTGTGTGTGTGTGTGTGTGTGTGTGCGGCGTGCGCGTGTAATGCAGGGTGGCGCTCCACCCCAGGTGAGGCCAGAGAGGTTTGGGGTTGACCTAGTTTAGCTGTGGGAGAGAAATATCACCTCCATGGAGGAGAGGTAATTGGCTGCCTCCGACTGTCCTCCTGGCTCATTGTGGGCTGTAATAGGCAATTCACACAGGCCCTTTTAGAGGCGTCGCCGTGCGTTTCAGTGGGAGCATGTGTGTGTATGCATGTGCCAGCTATTTCTGCGCACGCCCCCTTATTGATTCATCGGCCCGTACCGTGGACGTACTCGTCCGTGCCTATTAGGAAAGTGTCCTCCCTTTTTATAACCGCATGAGACACAATACCTGGCTGGGGCTGGCTGTAGTTGGGCTGCCTGTCCCGGTGGGAGCCCAGGGTGAGGCGAAGCTCGTGCGTGTAGTCGGGCAGGGTTTCGCGGGAGGTGTAGGAGCGGTGGTGGGCGCGTCCGTCCTCGCTCTCGTCGGACGAGCTGGTGTAGGACATCTCCATTTCATGGCGCCCCTTGGACAACGGCTGGTAGGGCTTGCTGTCCATTTCCTCCATGGCTTCTGGGGGCTCCGATTAGTTGCTCAGCACGGGCACAGCACAGAGTCTGAAGGGGGGGGGGGGGGCAGAGAATGGGGCAGCGACAGCCGCAAGGATGGCCAGACGGAGGAAAACAAAAAAGGGGTGGGAGAGACAGAGGGGAGAGAAATAGTGTGTGAACTCTGATATTGAACACAGCGGGACAGCACTGCAACATCTGTTCAGTCCAATTACACAGCACATTTATAAGGACTGTTTGTTTCATATTTCACAGCAAAAGGTTAGTCTCAAATCAATACACTCAGAGGGGACGACTACGGTGGCCGTTAAGGCCTGATGTATCTGAAAAGAAATTGTCCAAAATCAAACACGCCTCTGTGTTCTGTCAATAGTGATATTTGTTTTCCCAAGCACCGTAATTCTTTATCTCCGTTTTACAGGCAATCAAGGACAAGCTGCAGATAAATCAATGCATTTGTAGCTGAGCTCCATGTCTGTCATACTTATTACACTTAAATCATCTGAAGTCTGAAGCAGTGATGAAACACTTTGTGACACCCGCCTTCTTGCTGTCGATAACCCCCCCACCCCCAAACCGAGCAACACTAAAACAGTCCACCCGTTCACCATATGTTCTTATCGTCCCTCCCTCATCCCATCAGAATCTACCTGTGATAACGCCATAACTAATGACTGATTGGGTTGACCATTAGAACACAGGAGGAGTGATTAGAAAAGACCTCATTCATATTAGCTCTCGCTCCCGGTGCCCTGCCCGAGGCCTTTCCAGCCTATTTCCTGCAGATATAAAGCTTCTAAATGGAGCTTGAGTGGGTCATTGCTCATAGAGACAAAGTGCTGTGGTATTGACCTCTTCGGGGACTCCTGTAGTCCATATATCAAAGCCATTAGAGCGTGCCTGCTCAATACCTCAGAGATCTGCGGCAGAGGGTGATCACCACTATTCGGATACAAGTTTACAGCTGACCTTTCTATCGCTGAAGTAATGCTTTTATTCCACCTGAAAGACCGCCTCCCCTGGCTCCTCACTATGCAACCCCACTCCCCCTTCCACCACCATTTCCGCACGCGCACTCTTAACATGCATGCTCATAGGTGCGCGCATGTACGCGCAACTGTCCGTTCGCAGGTGCTCGGCAACTCGCGCACACAGGCAGACAGACCGTGCCAAAATGCTCGAATAAAATGGGCCAAATCTCCCCCAAACACTCATCCCACACACACCCTGACCCCCTGCAGACATCACCGCGGCACGAATAATCTATAAAAAAAAACACACTTGTATCTACATCCGTCCATCCGTCTCTTGATTTTCACCCTCTACGACAACAGAGGGAGAAATATACAACGCCACATTTTCAGACAGGCCACTGTATTATTTGTTAAGTCATCGCTGTAGTCCCTATGGTTTACAGTAGAGCATGCGGGTTGCTATGATTGTCGTGCGTTTGTAGTTCCAATGCAATCACTATGCCTTTCATTTTGATTGACAGCAGTTATTGCACCGAATCAAAGGCTGCTATTATCTGAGCTGCTCTGTCAGAATGGGATTGACTGGTGTCACCTTCTCTCTGGTACGCACAGAAAGTGAGTATACATTACGTGTGAGCTCCGAGCTTGCTGCAGGCGCTGAGTGCTGTGTGTCTCTTCAGAGACTCTCTGTCCTGTTTTATGTCTGTCACACGCTTATAAAACGCACGCATTCTGTATGCAGGTACAGTATCCTGCTAGCATGGTGTGTGCACGGCACGCAGATACAAACGGGGGGGGTTAGCAAATGCTAGTGCACACACACACACACACACACACACACACACACACAGGCACGCACACGTGGGAACATGTGTATCAGAATCTACATTAGCTTGTGCACATCCCACAAATAAACACACATACATATAAACACACATATAAACAGTAGCTGGGTGTATATTGATGTACTGCCATGTAGCGAAGAAGCTAACACCGTGTACAATTGCATACTGTCTGATTTCCTTTAAGACGCCGCTTACTCTTTCTTCGGTTGGGGGGGGGGGGGGGGGGGGGGGGGGGGGGGGGGGGGGGGGGGGGGGGGGGGGGGGGGGGGGGGGGGGGG
>JAOEHI010000002.1:5111334-5130382 GCA_025447815.1 Percopsis transmontana | reverse complement strand
TGTGTGTGTGTGTGTGTGTGTGTGTGTGTGTGTGTGTGTGTGTGTGTGTGTGTGTGTGTGTGTGTGTGTGCGTGTAGCATTAGTGACTGGGGGCGATTATGGTTTTGTTTCTATTTCCATCTGTTGCTGCTAGGTTTGGTTTTTGTTTGGTGGAAACACTGAACAGGGTTGTTTCTGGATACTGAATAGAAAACCAAAAGTCATTTACACACTGATTAAATTAAGGAAATGTTTACCCACAATCCCACATTTTAATTGTTTTTATTGCTGCATGGTGGAAACAGGCACAAAACACTAAAGTTGCTATCAATTCCACCTGGAGACACATATGATATAAGTTAGGAATATTAAAGCCCCTATGGACAACTTTTGGAAGTTGGTTAGAAAAACACAACTAAATTTAGTTACCGAAGCATATTAGCATAAAGCTGCTAGAAGAAAGCAAACATAGGCTCTGGTTTTGTGCAACAAATGGCCGAAAGCTGGAAGACTGTATGCAGTGATTCAATCTAAAAGGCCATTGCGTCATCCTTCACTATGTGTACCACACCGTACAACCAAAACTCATTCTCATAATGATCAGATAATGCAATCATCTTGTTTGTAGTGGCTACAAGATTTAAAAATATATATTCTTAAGGTAATCAGTCAATAACTCTAAATCGAATTAGTTAATGCAAATGTTCAAACTAAATGCTTAAATATTGTTTATTCTTTGTCAAGTTCCACATGCCTTTTAATTAATTAATTAATTTATTTATTGCTGTCAACTATTTTCCAATCCTGTTTTCCAAATGCTGCTGCAGTAGCGGTATTGATCAATATCTACATTCAGTTTTTAATGGCAAGGAAACTTCATAATGGTAAATAATTTAATTGTCTACATTGACCAAAGCCAATTCATTTTTAAATTCTTCACATTTCCTCTGGCATTTTTGGTGAATATTTTGCATATGTTGTCAACCAACGCTGAATTCACATCAGTACTGAAGCATCGTGCGCTTCTAACTATTCCTCTGAAGGATGGCGCAGCAATGTGGAAATAATGCAAATATTTGAAAAGCTATGAAAGCTACATACTGTACAGTATGTATGCATGAGTGTGTTGTGTGTGTATTGTATGTGTGTGTGTATTGTATGTATGTGTGTGTGTGTGTGTGTGTGTGTGTGTGCGTGTGTGTGTGTGCGTGTGTGTGTGTGCGTGCGTGTGTGTGTGTGTGTGTGTGTGTGTCTGCGTGTGTCTGTGTGTTGGGCACTATTGGTTTGAATTTATTAAACAGTGT
This sequence comes from Percopsis transmontana, assembly GCA_025447815.1. Classification (NCBI taxonomy): domain Eukaryota; kingdom Metazoa; phylum Chordata; class Actinopteri; order Percopsiformes; family Percopsidae; genus Percopsis; species Percopsis transmontana. Next base: position 5,129,099 of record JAOEHI010000002.1, on the reverse strand, counting down.
GGGGAATACTGTGGCACGGTAAATGTTCTTTCCACATGCAAAAAGCAAGTGAGAGAGAAAGAGAGAGCCAGAGGAGGAGAGCTAGCAAGAGAGGAAGCGAGGGGGGGTGAAAATCTCCCCGCAGGCCTAATATTGCCTGACAAGTTTAAACTGTAACTGTAGCGTAAAGTGTTGTGATCAATGTCATAAATAGTGTCTGATGCATTTCAGATTGTCTCCTCACTAATTCATGACCTCGGTTTTATTAGGGAGGTTCAGCGCTGCATGGCTCTTGAGAGGCAGGAGGGGAAGGGAGTGATTCTACGGCAGTAAGGACCATTACAGAGCCAGGGGCTGCCGCTGCCATCCTGGAATGAAAAATCATAAATAATGCAGGGCCAGATAACAAAAAAGGAGCCCCCCTGCCGTCTCCCACAGTGCACTGAAAAGTCCAAAGGCCATACAATTTTACTTAAATGCCTGGAAAATACAAGTTACCAGACATATTTGAAGACAATTGTTAGCAGTTCATTGACACGGGACTATGGGATTCACTGAGGGGGGACAACATTTCACGCTGTGGGCCTAAACTGCATCTAGACTCTGAAATAATGTGACTCTAAGACAAGCAGTTGAGCGGTTTCTTTGGACTTCCAATGCGCCATAACAACAACGCTCATAATTGAGTGCAAAAGAAAGTGGGAGACATAATTAGGCCAGTGATGACCGCTTGCCGCGCACTACAACTGAGGCTGTGCGGCCTGCACCCCACTGTGTTGGTACTGTAGTACCCTACCTCAAGGTAAGGGTATATTTGACTCATTGATTAGTCAGCTGACTGACTGAAATGCCAATGTATTATCAGGATGTGAGCACAGCATGTAATTGGCGAAATGACATTTCAATTCAAAGAGCATTATGGTTTGTTAACGGGCGGCCATAATGGTTGTGCCATTTTAAAATAAGCACTAAATCAATGTTCCTCACATCACTCTGGCGTCAACGTTGTAGGGCCTCAACAGCATTCCACACAGACACTGTAGCGCCCAAACAAACACACAGACATAGGCACCGAGAGAGCACTACAAGTAGCCCCCAGCTACAACACCGCACATTAACGCCTCGACGGGAAATGTGAAAATAGAACTACAATCAACCTTGCTACCCCTAATATAGAATTTCATCCTCTCTTTCTCTGTCTTTCTCATGTACTGTATGCATGTGTGTGCAAGTGTAAGAGTTGCATCAAAAAGGGTGAAGAGGAGTGTGTATTAGCTAACCTCCAAGCACAGATGCGCTCTATTAATCACAAACAGCGGCGACAGATTGCCTCCTTTTTATCCTTCCTATCAATAACGGGCAGAGGAAGAACTACAGTACTGTAAGCATGATTCCCGCATCATTCAGAATGGAAGGGAAAATGCTCACTCAAAGACACATATATTGCATTGAAGACAGAAGGCTGACTTGGGGGCATTAATGTCCCTTAATGTTGATAACACATTAAGTGTGTGTGAACCTAAGCAGCAGATAAAAGATTGCTGACTAGATTAGAAGTCTCTGAAAAATGACAGAAGACGATGTATAGCAACTTTGCTATCTGTGGAAATGGCTGCCTTATATCAGAGCTGGTTACAGTACACTAGTATTGTGAAATAAATGGACATATTGACAAATTCTGGTTTCTAATTATAAATTTGTATTTAAACAGGTGACCTATACGGACTCCAGAAGACCAGCTACTAAAGCAAGACTTAAGGAACCATGCAATATAGTATGGGGAGCATTTGTGGTCCGAATTTTCTAAAGGTATTCGCAACAATAATGTATTAATTCAGTCAGACAATTAATCAGATAACTTTTTTTTTTACTTTTAGAATATTCAGTTGGTTTATAGGAATTATTATTTATAAGCTACAATGTCGAGAGAAGTGAGAAGGTCTAATTTAAATCTATCGGAGCGTATCCATCGTATTTACAGTGCCTTCACAATAATTATGATTTATCAAAATGCAGTGGCTGTTGTTGACTATTTTGTCCCTGTAATTTAAACACTGTCAGGGTGAGTAATTGTTAGCCAATTAAATCACTTAGTTTCCAAATGGCTTATTCCCTTTAATAAACTGCAGTAGTGCCCAAAAGCTGCAAGAGCTGAAATTTAAGATTATGAGTCATGAAAAAATTCTAAATTCAGCAGTTGGTCAAATTCACTTTTAATTCTCAACGTATTTTATATGGATATTTAATATAAGGCAGGATACACTACATTACGTTTATGTTAAAAGACAGAGGCACACATTAGAGGATGCGATCCCAGTATCTACTGGCCCTATTGACATCATTAAGGTAGCAAGGATGGGAATGGAGTGCAGGGCTCACAACTGGAAATAAACTGAATGTTGCCAAGGTGGAGACTGGCCCAAAATAAATGCAATGTTTCACCATATGGGCCAGTTCCCTGTAGGGTACATATATTTACATTATAATAAATGAACGTCCAGAATACAGCCACGGCAGTATGCTCAAACTCTGCACCCATATACTTCAAAGGAGGCACGCTGAATTTCACGTAACCGCACAGCACACATGCATACACAAACACGCACACAGACACACACGCACGCGCACACACACACGGCATAGCACAATGAATGTCAAAGAAACGGCTAATAACCATTTACTGTAAACTCATGTTGTTTCACTAGCCTACCCAATGACCAAACAGCATCCTGGCCGACAGAACATAGCCTACTGCAACCGAAGGCCACAATACAACGTTCAGCCTACCTTGCCGACGTAAAGCCATTCCTTTTAGTCCAATTCCATATCGCAAGAAACGTGCAAACGTCAAAGACCGTGCAATTCCCCCGCTGAAATACGGTTTGTTCCTGTTAAATGTGGATGACACGTCTTTGGTCTGGCTTCGAGGCGTCAGGTTGCGTTGTTGGTGCTGCTCAAATGCCGATATCGACAAACCGAAGAGAGACTGCTGGGAAGAGAGACTGGTCTTTCGCCGGGGTGGATAAGCCAGCTCCGCTGTGCTGTGACAGTGAGAGCGGCACGGTGCGTTTAGCCGCAGTTGAACCTGGGGAGGCGGACTGGTGATGCTTTTACTGGTGAGGCTCAGTCCCGCTATAACAGCATCTTTGGAACATACCACCGCACCGAGGAGAGGGGGTGTGGCACCGGCCACACACACATACATGCACAAGCTCCCTCTCATCAGGAGGCCGTCTGGATCACTAGTTTAGACTCATTCAGGTAATGCAATATGGTTATATTGTTGGCCCTGCTTAGAATGGTGAGTCGTCAATGACTGCAAGTAAAATCTCCTCGCAGCCAATATTGGACTATTTTCTTCACCTTTCTGGGATTTTCTTTGGTCAGCTACATAAGCCACATGTTAACTGCAGTTTGAATGGTCATTATATAAGCACTGGGCGTGTGAATTGGATGAATGCTGTGAAGCCATTATGTTAATTTAAAAGTATTTTATACTAGATTGAGAGAACAGAGTTGTAGGAATGGATAAGCAGAGCTGAGATGCGTATACAATAAATTACACACAAAATGGTAACATGGTAAAATTGTCTGAAATTTAAAAAACAATTTACTGGTGGAGCGAGCAAAATTTGTAAGACAACATAATGATTCGTCGACAAGATTTGTTTTTCGTGTGCCAATTTAATTTCCTAATGACAATGACCCATACTCTGTGAGCGATGTGCAGGTGTGGGTATTTACAGCCCGCCAGTCGCTGGCACAAACAGCTAGTGAATGACAGGCGTTCTAATGATGCAGTTTATTATTTCCCCAATGCACAGTAGCCTACGCATGGGGCTACAAACAACTACTCTGACAGACCCATCAGTATCTGCTTTTCAGCCTGCCTCCTTATACCCAACTCACCAAAGCAGCATGCTTCTTTGATCAACTGTAGTTTTTGGCACTTTGGCACCACCATTTCATCAAACATTCCCTTCCAAATGGCAGCTCTGCAGTCCAGCTGTTGTGGACAGGACACAATGAATATTCCAAAGGGACACATGTGGAAGGACAGATTTTTGAGTGCAATTCTGATTGACTGATTTGAGTTTGACTGATGTAGCGATTACACATCTTAGTGTGGGGTAGCACTGGAGCTGTGATGTTTTCTTGGAACCTTGATCAGAGGGCGCTGTTGAGAATTTTGATGTTGATTCCCATGATCCTCTGGGGTTTTACGACAGACAGGATTACCCACACAGGACAGTCTGGTCGCCATGTTTCTCCTGCAGTGTCCTGACTGCACAGGCACATAAACACCTCCACCAGCTGGGTAACTGCTTTTTTAAAAGAGCAGTTTCCCCCCTGCCCAACACATCTTACTGAGACATCTCCTTGACAACCAGCTCAATGCAGAGATTTGAAATGTCACCATGTTTTACAGTGATTCTTTTTTTTTATCATTATAGTCTATAGAGGAGAGATAATAGATGGCCTCGCTGTGAGAGAAAAGCCCCCACCTACAATTCAAGAAAACATGCTGAAAAGCTATGAAGGGAACACTTTGGAGCTAGTATAGCGTACTGCTTTTGATATTTGTTTGATACTTTTGTGTCTCTGAGGTTCCTCAGTGAAAGAGTTTGTGCAAAATGGGCATTTAGTGGTCGGGAATTACTGCATGAAGTAATACTGAGCTTCAGTAAAACCCTTGACTTTATAGCTTCCTCAATGTAAGTCCACAATATGATTTTAGAGATAAAATATTCAATTCAATATTCAGTATATAATGAGCCAAATTTATCATTGTATAGTTTTTCTCAACGTTTCAACGGCTTCCATTGTAGCTCATATCACAACTATCTCACTAGACGAAAGTCTCGTGAGATAAATTTTTCAGTGGAAGGATACATTAAATTATGATTTTAAGAAACAAACAAACCCAGTGGCATTTGCAAAAAAAGATAGCTTCGGTTCATTAAACACAGCAAACCGAACTTCAGCATGTGGACAGGTTTTACTAAAGTTTAGTTTCACTTTACTGTACAAAGCTTAATATGCAATAAACCACCCGTGGTCACAAGTATCCTGCTAAACTAACCCCCCATAAACATGAAAAATGTGTCAAAGGCATTTAGGTTAATAATAATAAGAGTTTCCCTTTTTACAGAAAAGGTGAGCACAAAGACATGAGGCAAGCACATCTAAAAAGCATCCTGCATGTTGATTTATTCCTGCCCTAATTGGGGTAGAGAGACCGGGGGAGACTGGGTAGTATAAAAGGAGGGATGTGAAAATTAGGTGAGTGAGAAAATGGAAATGTTTGCTGTCTGTGGCACAGTATCTCTACAACTCCACATGAAGAAAGATATAGCAGAAGTTGTGTTAAAATGGTAAGTAACATTTCCAAAAAGCTTTGTGCTACACTGAGCACATATGACAGTGTTCTGAAGCATTTGTGGTTCATTTCGCATTCCATTCGCACCCGCAGTTATAGTTTTTATAAGATAACTGCCTGAAGATTTGTTGTGCAAATCTTGTAAAGCACAAAATTCAAGCCGATAAGGTTTTTTGAGTTGGAATCATTGACACCTACAGCACATTTAACAAAAAGACTACATGGTACATTATTATAGTGTGCTGTTTTATGCCCTCTGTTAGAATAGGCTGTTATCTGTGGACGGTGATTTTTTGTTAATGAGCCACTACCCTGACTGGCTGCTTTTGGGCAGAGGAGGGGAGAAGAGCAGAGAAATGTCCCTTCCAAGCTGCTCCAAAGAACACACCCACAACAAGATTGGTGTGAAGCCTTATTCAACTTTGAGGAAGGCCAATGCTGAAGTCCCCCTGAGAGGGGCCCTCGTTTTCTACAGTTGCTGTTGGTTAAGAAATCTACATAATGGGAGCTGTCCATGGTGCTGATATGGGTCTGCTTGACACATATGCTGCTGCCTGTGCGCCTATTTTAATAACGTATCGATTCTCATATATAATATATATATAGCACTTTTTATAAGGTGTCATGTGTTGATAAAGGCTTTTCGCTGAATTTATCTGCCACTTTAATACTAGCTAATGCTGTAGCAATAAAATTGGATTTTAAGTACAGCCTTCTAATTCAGTAAACAGCTGGGGGCAGTTTCCCTGAGCATTGTTTAGTCTTGTACACACAAACTGCAAAGCCAACACAGTTTTTCTCTGAGGAACTCGGTGTTCCTAGTAGACTGTGATCGATTGGTCAGTGATCAATGCATGCACTATGGTCTCGTATAGAAAACGAGGTGGTGGTTCCGTGCTGAAGCTCCAAACCAACAACTGTCCTCTCAGCACTTCACCTCAGTGCTATTCATTTGGCCCTTTCTCTCATTTCTACTCCTTCCCTGCTGTGCTTCGATGTTCCCCCTAACCTTTCGTGTACATATTCCAATTTCTCTCCCTGTCATTAACCCACTTTCCCTAGATTTTTCCCCATTTCTTTTCCTTTATTCTTTTCTCTCTCATTGCTTCCCGTGCTTTCAGCCTCCCCTGCTCCATTATTCTCCCCGGGTGATGTTGCTGAAGGGGTCTCTGTTATACTGTAATGAGGGATCCGGGATCAGGCCTGTCAACAGTGTTTCCCTGCTCTTCCGGCAATGGAATATTGCTTTGCCCTTGAGGAGGATGCGTGACCCCTCCTCCAGGGGTGTGAGAGTTAACTGGGGTATTCTTTCTCATGAAAGAAACCCTCCCTCTGTCACTATGTCTCTATTCTCCACCCTCGGAATGTCTCTGAGGAGAAAGAGCCCATTTATTGAAATCTTTTTTAAAATGACAGACCAATGACCTTTCTGAAGCGTGCGCTCCACGACCATAAATTCATACAGATTCCATTTTACATGTCCTCTGAGCATTCAGCCAAATTATACCTGGACCTCCATCAACATGCTGGCAGATGGCCACTATTTTCATCCTCAATTATAACTTATTTTTTCCTCTCGAACAGTAGGCCTACCTGTTAACTTCCTGGATGCTGGGCTAAGGGCTGAGTGCGTTCTTAAGCGATGGTATATTGTATGCTAGAAATTGTTGTTTCACTAGCCTACCCAATACCCAATTGTTGACAGCATTTCCAAAGGGTAGCATTTATTCAAAGTGTGTCCTCAACATCGGGCGTAGAGAGGCATTTAGTGATTAGTCTTTGATAAGTAAGATGTAACCGCCATCCAAGTATCGGCTGATAAAACAGCCATATAGCCTCACCTCCACAAAATATTCTCCTTCAAGCTTTCCTCTTATAATTAGTTATATCTCCAAAAGGGCATGACATTAATAAATTCCACATTAAATCCACATGTGTAAACGCAGGCAAGTTTGAAAGAAGGCAATATTTTCGAGCAACGGGGGCTGTGACATTCAGTGGCTTGTGAAGAGTAGAGACTGTGATACAGAGGACGCGGAATGATACAAGCCACGGCGTATCTGCGTCAAAGGCGGGCGCACGTGACAGGGGAATTATTGATTGGTAAAGCATATCTTTATCCTTACAGTATGCATGCATGCATGAAAGTGACGGGGACATCAAGAGCATCTCTCAACCAGCTAGACAAATAAAATCAGTTCTTTGTTCCGAGCCTAAACAAAGCAGCAACACACACACACACACACACACACTTTTTTGGTCCCAAAAAACAATCCTAAAAAGCAGCATTTTTTTGGACCCCTGGAATCTAAGCACTATTCCCATAAAGATCAAAGTGCGTGTGTGGGTGTGTGTGTTTTGGGAGGCTTTTGTTTTTAGGCGTGTGTTTCGCTGAGTGCTTTTCTCCGTCTGTGCAAAAAGCCCTCAGATACCGAATGCCGCCCTACGGCGCGGGCGGCTCTCCACATCTCCTTTTATCACGACACACTCCTTGCTCTCACCAGCCTCTTTACCTGTGACAGGAGCCCCTTTCAAACACACCTCATTGCATTTCAAACGCCACTGACTCCCACTCTCGTCTCCAAGACTCCCACTCAAGGATGCGCACACGCAGCTGTCAGCTGCCCAAATACTGTACACCCCCCCCCCCCCCCCGGCCTCCTCTCCCGCCCTCCCCTGAACTAACTCCTCCACACCCGTGAGATGTTGGGAAAATAATATTTTATGCATGCCACAGCGGCCCACACACAGCTACAGCTTATGAAATACATATAACCTATACATGCCTGCCAACATCAGTTCCTCCTGCTGTGTTTTCTCTTGTGTGCAGTATAGGTTAAATAGAAAAGAGGGAGATAGGATTTAAGTGCTATATTCTAAGGCAGTCTTAATCAGTGACATGGATCATTGTACATTATAGAAATACTTGAAACTTTATGCTAAAATAGGCCATAGCAGACTGATTTACAGACAGGCAATCTATTCCCAGGAGCAATAATCATAGCAATAGAACTAGATAGATTCTGCCCACATACCTAAGTATTAGTCGGCACAGCAGAGGACACAGTACAATAAATTAGCATTTGTTTGAAGTGGCATTATTAATTCATGCAGATGAGACTTTGCATGAGAGTAAAATATCAAACAGAGACAAAAAAAAATGCTAGTAAGCAGTTGGACTTTTTGGTGGATATTGTTCAGTCTTTCTGCTACACGGACACTGTATTGTCTCTTTGTGTTTGTATTCTGGAGCCTCATATTGACTGAGCCTGTGGGAACAACAGGCTACAAGCGTGGGCCTATCTTATTTAATCAGCGTGTATTGGTCTAAATAAAGGCCTATCATCACTCGCCACCCATCGACTGCTGCTCAGCTTCTCAAACACCCAAAAGCAAAAGGTCAAATACTGATAATGAGCACAGACAAATGGCTATCCCTAATTACAGACATGAATGTAAAAGTTGAATGTGAAATGAGGTTCATAGGCAAAAGTTACAGCTTGTCCATTTGGCACAGCTGCACCCAATATTGTCTCTTTGTTCTCTGTTGGTACTAAACGCGTGCGTGGCTGTGTGTGCATGCATGTTTGTGTTTATATGCATGTGTATTTGATTTGTGTGTGTTTGTGTTGGCATCGTGTGCTGTGGCAGCCTGGCAGAGTTGTGGGACGCCTTAGAACACAAACAGATCACAGGAACAAGTCTCTAATTACCCTCTCAGCCAAAATAACTTTATTTAAAATAGTCCGTGAGAAAGGGGGTGAGGGGGCAAACTTGCTGGCCATACCTGGGGATGAACTGCCAGGGTTTGTGTGTGCCTGGTAAGTGGGCTAATGAGTTATGAGAGGCAGAAGTGTTCCCTCCCAACCACACAGCAGCTGTACGTGGTAGCACTATTTGCTGATGACCTCCCCTCATTTCCTCCACAGACGGGAAGTGGCACCGTCCAGGGAGCCCATGTCTCTCCTCCATCCCACACAGGAGGGGAGCCTTAGCAGCCTGGGCACTCCACAGCGAAAATGTGGAAGTTGTATTTAAATGTGTGTGTGTGCGTGCGTGCGTGCGTGCATGTCATGGGCAGCCTGTGTATTGCCTGGCACAGTTACGTCCCCTTGGAGGAGGAAGGGGGTGGTGGGGAGTGTCGAATACACCTGTGACACATTATCAGCAGCAGCAACACAGTCTGGCAGCATCCCAGCTGTTGAAGTAGGTCTTTATTCTTGTATGTGTGCGTCTCTCTGCGTTGGCATCAGGGGGCCGAAACAAGGAAGGTCATTCCATGTGGTTAACTTCCTCTTTGAGATGAACAGTAATTACTAAGGGGCACGCCATGGATGTATGAACCCGATAAGGCAAGACAAAATGGCTTCCATTCATTTCAATGAAACTGCTCACACAGCGCGTATGACAGAGAGCGCTTCTTAGGATTTTCTTGTGTTCCCGTGTGTCAGAGAATGGGCATTGGTGTCTTTTGTTTGTAGAGCAAATCCACTCTCATGACATGTAAAGCTTTCCTGGACTTACATTCACTGACATTTAAAAATGTAAAAACATTTAAAAATAAATTGGGCATGCAGAGGGTGAATGCAATGTTCTGTTTGCTATGGGGTGCAGTCCGTGGGGCATCCTGGAGGCTCAGTGGGGGAGGGGTATATATTTTGTGGTTGTAGGGTAAGTTCTACGGGTAAGATCTCTATAAAGGCAATATTTCTAGCCATTTATGGACTATTTTTGATCATGTTGAGATCTGTTGTTGTGGGTTTTAAAGTGGTGATGAAACAAAAAGTTAGGACAGGACGTGTTGAGGGAATTCCCTTGTTTCTACATTAGACAACAGTTTTATCATTTAATTGGATGTAAAAATTAGACCACTCCCCTGAGTACATGAGCGTGTCCCCAGCATTTCTCCATCAGGTGGCCTAATCAGCTGCTTCAAAGTCAAAACACCTGCGTGGTTGCATTGGGACTTGAGCTCCACCTCTGGGGCCCGGGCCTCCTGTTTGGAATTAGACCCCGTGCCTTTATGACTGTCAATCGTACTTAGTATACCTTTAAGTGTGAAGCATGTTATGTTTCATTGAACACTTTAGTGTCTCGTATCATTACTGTGTATCTTTGTTTTAGCTAGCGCACAGCATTGCTGAGTACAGCAGCACTGGAAGCGAACCTTCTCAGAAACCTTTCAAGCGGAAAATACCCGGGTTGAAGCATCTGCTCTGCTGAAGTGTCCTTGAGCAAGACACTAAATCCCTACTTCATTCAGGAGTGCTGTTGCTTTACACTACTGACTGATTACATTTTTTTTCTTCCGAGTAAGCACAGATTCATGCTGGCATCCTAACGCAAAACAGCATAAAGGAGACATAAATGGTTATTACATGAAATTGTATGCTGTACTCTTTTATGTGCAAACTTCATTGATGTGAGACCATATTCCTATGATGATATGTCTGCTATTAGCTTGAACTGCAAGCAGGATGTTCTTCTGTACAGATAAAAAGGTCAACAGTCTTCCTATCAAAGAAAATGTTATAACAGTTTTCCCGTGTTACTATTATAGACCTGTGACGTTATATCATCACCACTCGCTTCGCACCAAATGCTGTTTTTCTTATAGTTTAGTTTTGGGTTACGCCAGTGCTCACAATAATTTATGTACAAATAAATTGAGCTTTTAAAATATATTTCAGATATATTGAGATCTTCATTTGCAAGTTATTTGATGTTTGCTAACTGCGTAAAGTTAAAAGTCAGCTGCCGGCGCACGTTATGCACATCACCCCTTGCCAAAATGTTTTGGTTATCCTTGAAAAAGAATGCCAAAGTTGGAAATCTAATATTGACGGACATAGCTGCCCTTAACTAAGGTAAGTTGCTATGGAAAGATCACAGGGGCTTTAAATCCGCAGAGTGGTTTGTGTGATGTGAGTGTTATGTGGAAGCAATAGCGTTTCCTGGAGTGAAGACTACATTTCCCAGGAGCCACATTGCCTCATCGCAAAGAGCGGTAGTTCAGTCAGAACATCTGCTGTTTTTCAAAATGTAGGGCGAAGAGTTAATATGACAATTTTTTTTCTCCTCGAGCCATTTATGTATTTCAGAGTATCTATATGATATTTCAGCTGTGACTCTCCTTGACTCTAAACTACTCTGAGGCAGTCAACAGTACATGGACAGGTTGGAGAACAAGTATGAGACGTACTGTACCAATCAATTGTTGAAAAACCAGCCTCCTGTGACAGTGCACAGTGGAATTTTTTTTCTTCTCTTTCCTAATTTCCCCATAGTGTTAGACAGAAAAGCACAAAATAACAATTGTTCCAAACATAGATTATTAAATATCTTAGGGGGGCTATGATCAGTTCTAACTAGTCACTTAGTCAAATTGAAGTTGACAATTTACACTTTAATCACACAGCCCGTTTAATCTCAGAAAACAAAGTGAAACAATATTTCAAAATACAGTATTTTGTTGTCAAATACCTACGGAGATCCTTGCATCGTTTGACAGAACTTCTCCCAGTTGTGTCTGGTGAAAAAAACCTCTGGCAGCCTCATGCCATGTTTGTTGGGCACAGGAAAGTAAGAGGGTGAGTCAAATCCACCGCTCGAAGCTATTGCCTTAAGCTAGTCAGTGTGTGTGTGTGTGTGTGTGCGTTTATTGACGGTAGCTTCAAAACACATCAATTGTTAATGGATTGGAGTGGATTTGAATGGGTGGATTCATCAGGTGGATCCCCACAGACATCAATGGCTCTGGAGGGGAGGAAAGACTCGGCTGGTGCTTCAGATATGTGATGGGCCATCAGTTGGCAAGGTGTGAAATATGCCATTAACAGCTTCACACACAGGCTGTCAGCGTAATGAGAGACTACAGCCTGGGGCAATGACTAATACACACATACACACATGCATGTGTGCATGTTAGTATTTCTATGCTAACATGCACACGCATCTGTGCGTGCAATCATATACAGTACATTCGGACTCAACAAATATGGCAAACACAGGCACAAATACAGCCACACACACATGCTCACACATGTACTCAGTTTTACTCAGCCCTATTTTATACTCTAACAGATTTTTTTTTTTGCGCATGGCAATTGCACATGGCAAGTTAATTAAGACAGTGACATTATTAAAGCCAAGTGTCAGTGTGTCGTGTTTCTTGTTAAATCACCATCTGACCTTGCCTCGGGGTGCAAGCTTGTAACACCTGATTCCTTTGCAACTACACTATCATGCCCTGGAAATATTCAAAAATGAAAAACACCGCTGCCAGCTTAACTGAATTGGAGTGTGATCGAAGCCAGCAGTTGGCGGTGCTTGAAGTGGGCCTTTCAGGCTGTTTCTAGTGAGCCACGGCGCATCATGCTTCACTCCCCTTCTTTTCTGACTGCAAGGAGTGTGCTATGCCATTTCACACAAAATATGGACCTGTTTTTATCTGGCTGAGCCCCGTGAAACACTAGGAGTGCTTTCTGCAACAGACTGACTGTGAGCATTTGCACACACTGACAGACACATACACACAAATATCAAGATTACAGAAACATATCTGTTTTCCACCTGAAATGGGAAATGGCAATTAATTGTCATTGGTTATTGGATTCTGGATACTGACTGATGTTTCATCAAATATCCAAATATGATAATATTTAAAATATGATATATAATAAAACAAGACAAGTTAGTATAGATACACATACATGTGGTTATCATTGTATTGTTGATATTATGCATTTGTTCTGGAGGTGCATTCAAATATTTTTCTGACATACATGTAAATACATGCACATGCACGCACACAGAGACACACACACAATCAAACAATCAATTTTGCAATTCCCTCCCACATACTGTACTGTATGCGTATATATATTCTTTGTTTCCCACATTCTCATGCATATACAAGAAATGATTCCATTCTGTCAGAAACGCGCAGCACAAAGCCTGTGAAACACTGAGCTCCAGAGGTCTCTGAACCCAGGAGACCATTTTGTCTTCTACTGAAGTCATGTGTGCCAGCAGCTACAACACACACACTAGTCCCTCAGAGTGTGTAGCACTTGCACAGCTCCGCGATTTCAGTAACATCAAAACCCCAGTTTCCCAGTGGAGCGTCACTTGTATTCAATAGTATTCTGCAGCGCTGGAACACACACAGCACTACAGCAAGGCTTTCTGAGCCTCGACGCCCTCAAAAAGCTTGGGACCCTGCATAACATAAAATACATAAACATACAGTATATGACTTTGTTACAGTGATATAGTTATGATATGTTATGCTATGTTATGCTATTATGCTATGCGGGGTCTCAACTAACCATTTACTATAAAACTAGTTCAAATAAAAATGAAAAAACATTAAAATATAATTTTAGAATAATTTTAGAATAACTCAAAATGGGTTGGACCCCCACTCTAAAAAATATGTACTACAGTTGGTATGCTCCTATGGTCCGGGCTCATCTCCACCACAGATAACCAACTGTTCACTGTGAGGCTGATGGAGCAGAAAGATATGTACATATGTAACCCAGTAGAAAAAATAGACATTACAATTTCTTGTAGGAAGAAAAAAGAAACCAAACCTCTAATCTGCCCTTTACAATTATTTCCCCCCAGAAACAGTGCTTAATTGGCCAGTACGATTGTGTTATTTTCTCATTAGAGCAGAGAAGTTTTGTCTCCTGAGAAGTTTTGTCTCCTTCTCCAATCTAGAAGCCCAGAGAAATGTTATGCGACGTAAAGAGTGAGGCCTCAAGATGACAAGCTGGTCAAACTAGTTTTAAACTAGAACTGGAGTACAATCAGTTATGTACGACATAAACAAAAGCAATCAAGAGTACAGCTACTGAATTGACCCAGGAACCAATTCTTTTGTTTTGCAGCTTTATTTTCTTTGGAGTCTTGATAAGTGAAACTTTTCCCACTAGTTATAGTCATATCGAAATTACAAACTCGTGGTGTAGCAGCACACAGCTATTTTATTATATTTCTCATATAAATATGAGCTGTGTGGTATTTAGTCTGTATCGCTCAGCGTAAGCACGAATGTTAATGCTTTAATTCAACAAAATATGTGTGTGTGTGAGTGTGTATTGATCAGTTGAGAAGGGAAAATGCATGAGTGTAGCTTAACGAAGCAGTAGCCATTTTGTTCAGGTAGCAGCTTAATTGGTGCACTGTTGCCAATGTACGATTCTTTATGTGTAAGTAATGCAATAGAGTAAAATTATTGTATAGCTGTTAAAACTGCACCGTGAATGGTACAGCTAAATTCTGGGTTGTGTTTAGTAATGTAATATCAAGATGTGTGCACTTAGATATTACATTTTATTTCATAAGGGCGATAGGAGCTATGTTAAAAAGCTTAGTGCTACTCACATGACTACTAAAAGTCATGGGTTAAGAGTAAAACATCTTAATCATAATTCATGGTTTAAAGCTTAATGGTCATACTTTCAATTAAAAAAGAAGAGACTGATAATAGTTGATAAGGAAACTGTACAGTTGAAACTTATTTCATTTAGAGTGTATCGCTATTGGTTGAATAGTAGTATACTATTTTTAGACTATAATGGCTCATTATAGCCAGATGTACTTGAAAATGTTTGAGTGTATTTAATAGCAGTCCTGTTAATTTAAAGGTTAGATTTTTCTGAAGACCTTGAACCATGGACCTTGGATTCTCTCCTTGACGAAGGAGATGGCGAACCAACCACTTTAACTCAGATGACACCATCCTTTTGCCTCGAGTGGGACTTTTTCTTTCCCTGTTCATCTATTCACAGATAGAGGTAGGACCGTACTTTAATGCCGCTTTATTTTGTTACTTTTAATGATTCACCCTGAATGGGAAAATCGTGGGACACTCTTTGACCAAAGACTTGAAACCTCAGGATGGAGATTCAGAACTGAATGTGATTTCATTGTTTATTGATTTAGTAATGCCAGCTTAAGAAATGATTCCATTCTGTCAGAAATGCCCAGCAAAAAGCCTGTGAAACACTGAGCCCCAGAGGTCTCTGAACCCTGTAGACCATTTTGTCTTCTACTGAAGTCATGTGTGCCGGCAGCTACAACATACACACTAACAGCCGCTTTATTTTGTTACTTTTAATGATTCATCCTGAATGGGAAAATCTTGGGACAGTCTTTATTGATTTAGTAATGCCGGCTTAAGAAATGTTGTTGTAACTATAAATTGTAACTATTGTTTAAAAAAAAGGTTCAATACATTATTCATACGTATACTTACCCTCAGGCTCTAGCTGCTGATTGTGTCCATCTCTCAAATTTGTACTCCTCTCTACGAATCTAGACATTGGTCCACTGTAGTCTCCTAACAGCTACTCTTTAGCTACTAGGTGGGTTACACATATAAGTCATCAAATTTAGAACTGTCATTACTGGCATCTGACTGGATCCTGATGGAGGAGAACGAAAGCGTTGACATTTATTAATACTAATGCATATCTACCGAAAAAATAATGATGAATCAAAAGATGACTCACTTTAGGCTAATTAATAATCACTCAAATTATCATGCATTGAAACAAACGAATAATACTATATAAGTCTTTACCTGGGAGTCCAACTAGCATTGCCAATGTCAACGTAGCCTTTCAGTACGGCTCTGTATGTATCTTCATGAGAAGGCAGCTGTGTTTGATATATTTAGCATTCCCACTGCATCATGGAAGGTTGACAAATGTGTTTTTTCTAGGAGGAAAACAAACATTCAAGTGGGTACAACAGGTAAGAAAAAGATTATGCAAAGACATTAGATTTACCATCATTTCAATTATATTTTGACGTGATTTTACTTTGTTTGAAAATAGCCTATACTAGCACAAATCAGGTCACTACCTCTACCTAGACTTGACAACCATGACAAACGTGTACAGATCTGCTTTGGATAGACATATTTCTTCAATTCTTTAAAACGTCCCTTTTGGAAGAGCACATTCCATGTGCATTTTGCATATATATACGAAAGTGCAATAACCTCCATTTTTTTTTGCAAATATCTCAAGCTAAGTGTCAAACACACTGCATCCAGACAGTGAACTCCAATTAACTTAATGAGTCAGTAAGTCAAGTATTGAGTCCTGATATCTTTTTTTAAACATGTGAAAAAACCTCCTTCTCACCTGCTATTTGATAAAAGGAACAATATATTGAAAATGTCGGCTAATTCCATTACCATCAGTGGAGTGTTCCACTAAAAGCATCAGTGAGATGGGTATTTTTGTTAAGGCGGCAGTAACAAATATCCCAGTGTCTCTAGAAAAATTAGGTCTTTTAAAGAGGTTCTATGTTAAGGGAAATCGGACTATGTGTTTTACCACAGTTTAGGATATAGGCCCAACAATTAGTACTCCTAGATGCTATCCCTGGTGTCCAATGTGTTAATAGATTTGGGCAGGTTCCAGTGTTCCATTACGGAATAATTGGACAGGACAGCGGGACATCGCCAAGCCCCCCTTTCCTTCTGCCAGGAAAAGGGTGAGAAACGTATTGATCCAGCAGTCCTCGTTGCTGATCAATCACACCAAATCAGCCCCCACGGATCCAGGGAGAGACAGCAGGTGACAAAAGATGGCTATATGACTACGTGAATATAGGCATCAATCAGAGCACAGAAAATGCTGTGGCATTACAAGAACCACCTGGGACAGGTTTTTCCCCCACTGAAACCTCCATTTCAGGAGAAGTGAATCACACGGTTTGGTCGCCCACTCGCTCCGTAAAGGCTCCCCTTCTCTCCTGGTGACAGCGGTTGCACAGACTCCTGCTGTGGGTTCCTGTAATTTAGTTGAATAACTGATTTCACTTCCAGTTGTTGCCCGGCCTCCGTTGCTTTCTGCCTGGCTAGAGCCACAGCCGATTTAATTAATTTTTAATTAGGGAGGGAAAATTGCAGGCCTATTCCACCGGGACCTTTAAAACATCTGTGCATTAGAGATAACATTCTTAACTACCCCGAGCCTCTCAGCGGCGGGTTCTCTCAGGGCAGGGCAGCACAGCTTGCGCAGTCCCGAGCAACAGGAGTAAGGCGCAAGGCGCTGGAAATGTCTTTGGTGCGCGTGTCTGCTGGACTCTGCTCAATTGAGGCCTGTTTGTAGTTAGTGTGAATGTCAGCAGAGCAGTTTGAACTAAGCCTTTGATTCAAGGAGAAGATTTGCTGTCAGTCATCGGTCATATAGATTCATGGACTGTCACACCGGGCTTTAATTGAGTGATCGATTGAACTTTCTCCCCCACCCCGCCACCCCTCCTCTCTCTACTCACACACAAACTCCTATGTGGCCTGTCCTCACGCACGCATGCACACACACACACACACACACACACACACACACACACACACACACACACACACACACACACACAC
>JAOEHI010000002.1:5096519-5111234 GCA_025447815.1 Percopsis transmontana | reverse complement strand
ACACACACACACACACACACACACACACACACACACACACACACACACACACAGACACACACACACACACACACAGAGAGAGACACACAGCATCCCCCAAGCCTTTATGAATATTTACTGCTGTCCT
Source organism: Percopsis transmontana (assembly GCA_025447815.1). NCBI lineage: Eukaryota > Metazoa > Chordata > Actinopteri > Percopsiformes > Percopsidae > Percopsis > Percopsis transmontana. The sequence goes on along the minus strand of JAOEHI010000002.1, from coordinate 5,111,107 downwards.
ATTTTGCTTCTTGTAATGTAATCCCTCATACAACCTGTGTGCTGTGGCGTGATGCATGGCAGGCCTCATCTGTGCGAGCGCTGCCGACGAATGTTCTACAGCCTGTTGGAGGATGTTTTACTGCCCTGGCAAGCAGCATGTTGTCACAATGTGTTCAATATCACCACACATCAAAATTTACTACACGCTTCCAGCACTCGTCCATTCATTCTGCTTTATCGCCTCACAGACACACATTGATCCTGGCAAATAATACTCTTTATTATTGAATATTACCCCATGCGCTCCATAACTAGATTTATTTCCTGTCCCGCGTGTCGGTGTGGAAGGCATCGGAACAGATATCGCAGTAACGTAAAAAAAAGAAGGATCCTGCCAGACACTAGATGTGACAATTTCAATGAAGAACCCTGCATCTGTCCAGATGGCATCTGCATTGCTTGTGTCTGAGCAACACGTTTGACCTTCTCCAATTGCTCCAGACTGACAAGTTCCCTTACAGAAATCAGGAAGCAGATCAAAAATGGCTGGCATTTGATCTCACATTGACTCGTGGAGCACTTGATGATTCCCTTAGCTCCCAGGCCGCTGGGCGTGTGGAGATAACCGAATTCAAAGTAAGAACAATAACAAGGCATCCGCGCAAGCTGTTTTAATTGAGTCAGTTTCAAAACAGCGATTAAAGGATTTGCAAAAGAAGAACAAACCACCTTTCTGGCAAAGCATTCTGTCTTCTGCAGAAAAGGGGTGTGTTGCAGGGTTACATGTTTTCTACCTCAGTAAAAGTGTATTTTTGGAGGGAGTATTTTTCTGGTGGAGCTGGTGGCAGAGCATGGAAGTGGCTAATTAGGCTGCTGTCCTGGAGGCTGTAGTGTGTCTGAGAAACGCCGGTGCTCTGGCATTTAATCTAAGCCTGCCACAACCACTTTGCCTGCATCGTGCCCCGTGGAAGAGCTGGATATGCATGACTGAGGAGACACCTGAATGCATCGGTGTAATTTTCTCGGCGAAGCCCGACGATGCGTTGCTCATAGGACACAGGCGACTGCTCCTCGGGCTGTTTTGATGCTTTGCTGTTGAATTGACGAAACCAGAACCATTGTACGCAGTTCAAACACACACACACACTCTCTCTCTCTCTCTCTCTCTCTCTCTCTCTCTCTCTCTTTCTCTCTCTCTCTCTCTCTCTCTTTCTCTCGCTCTCACACAAACACACACCATTCGTAACATTGTGAACGAGGGAGAGAGAGAAGGTGGCTTGTGAATTACGTAGCTATAAATGGGAAAGCCACAACAATTACTTGGAAATAGCAATTGTTATTTTACACCAGTTGATTTACACATACACACTGGGGTAACGTAAACTGTGTTGTTTTTACAACATATCAGTCAGACAGCGACCGCATTCAGCACAAAGTTTGGAGTGTTGAGAAAGGTGCCTGGGGGGTGGGGGTGGTGGGGGGTTGTGCGATAGAGGCCGAGAGACTATGAGACAGCACCTGAAAGGTATTATTCCCTTTCCTACATTTACTAGTTTGTTTTCCAGAAGAAAACAGGCTCGCGAGCGTGAAGCTACCGGTGTGAAAACACCACGGCAGATGCAGAATTTGATTGAAAACAAAGGGAAGTGGGGTTTGTTTTGCTTCCCAAAAGAGGCAATTATAAATTGTATGATCTCTTCCTGTCATGCTTCCTCCACCTGCTGTCACAATAGTTAAAACCATCCCAAGTTGTGTTGCTGCAGGCCTCCATGTTTTTCTCGCTCAGAGGGGTGGGGACTGATTCGTCCCCTTCACTCGTTACATGGTCGCGGACCACATTAACACCTACAGGTGTAACCTATAGCGAGGCATGATAAGCTCATCAGCCCCTTGCCTCCATAGTGGCCATCCTCTCTGTGGGTCTGGGTCTTAATAGGTGATAATCATGGCAGGACGTAGGAGGGCAGCCCAACAGGGTTTTAATGGCCTGAGATGGATGTTTCTGTCTGTACAGCAGGGCAAGGAAAAAGGCAACAGCACCACCGCCACCTTCTCACGCTGACACTAGGGTGACCTTCTCCACTGAGATGGGGAAATGTCATCTCAATTAGGCCAATCACATGCTCCGTTTCTGTCACTGCTGGCCAAAGGGACGCACTGAGGAGTTTTGACAGCTGGATGCTAAGAGCTGAAATTGCTCCATTAGAAACATTTTGCATTTGGAATCTAAATGAACCCAAGGCGAATAGATAAGTCCCTGGTTAAATATAGTGGCAGCGGTGACTTGAGGTCTATTCTTATTCATTTTAAATTCTCCCGTTGCCCTCAGATGTGTCCATGAGGAAAGTCAAAAAATTTGGAAGTTATATTCTAATGCTTTAGGAAACAGCTATGTATTATATCAAAAATACATTCCCGCAAGTAATTGCTATTGTTCAGTGAGCCAGCAGATAGGTATGTTTAATTTATATTCATGAGTACGCTGATTGAACTTTATATAAAACTACAGAAGAACAGCTTGTAACTTTGACTAAAGCTAATTTAGTCTCTATATGACACAAAACTCCAATGCTAACCCCAAAACAGACTTTAATGTAGATCATTCAGGTGTCTTGTCCTGGCACATCTAATTTTGGTTTTAATTATTGAGCTGATATATGTGCAGTGTTAATCAAAATCCTCATATACCTGTTAAACCGGATCATTAATCAACCAGTAATCATCCCAATAAAAATTTCTCACAGAAATGAACAGGGCCTCCTAGATACTTAGATACGCAGACATGGGCACACACATGCGCACGTGTGCTTGCATACACACACGTCACACGTTGCACAGAAACACAAACGCACAAAGACACACGACGTGCAAAAGCTTGATAAGAGCCGAGCTGTGATCACAGACTGACTGACTGTGCGCGCCTACAGTATTAAACATTTGAACATTTTGACCTTGGTTTCACAAAGAATATGACATAATCTGGGTCATTATTTCATTAATGCATGCACCAAGTAGCCCTCCAAGCACTTTAGTTCCTGCCTTAACATTTAACTGTTTTTTATTGCTTGCTGACTGGGCTCAAGACACCAAGGTCAATTGCCGAGGGTTCCCCTCCGAAGGATTCTATATCCAGCTCAACGTTTTCTATAAAGTCTTCAGACTCAATCATAACCGCCCTCGTAAATGTTGGGCAAAAATGATTCGAAACATTTCCTTTTGTTTTGATACACTAAAATTTTCACTGTTAGCTGTAGCTGGGGAATACAGCACAAAAAGAGAGAAGGCTGTAAAAGGTGTATGCGCTTGCCATATTAAAATATTCGTTGAAACGAATGGGAGCGCCTGTGAAAAATTCACCAACTTTTGGGAGCGCTTGGAAAGGAATAGCAATCCCCTCAGGGCATGTTTGAACCGGAGCGCTATGGAACTAGAGGTGTATCAGCGCTTTGCATCACAGTGCACGCTGTAAACAGCAAACACCCATGAAGTTATTTGTGTGATGATGACGTGTAAATATTACCTACTTATCCACTTTCCACCTCCCTCTTTGTTCTGTCCATGTTCCAGTCTCTCAAACTCTTAATCAATCTCATAAATGTATGCATGTGCACACATAATTACACACAGCCACACACGCACTAACACACACACACACACACACACACACACACACACACACACACATGCATGTATATATATATATATTTATATATATATAGCTCATAAATTAGAACCCACCACCTACTGTAATCATAGTGGCCATGCATGAAAATGGCTTCCCCCCGCTGACGGACCCTTAATCAAAGCTCACACATGAACAAAAAAATGCTGCACTGTAATTGTTACATGCCTAATTTAATAGAGCAATGTATGAGCTTTAGGCTGTTGTCGCTCATTGATTTATGTTATTACAGCCCTATTGACTTCCATAACAGTATTAATTTAGCTATTTACCCATAGTGTTAACTATACTCCACTATGTGGCCTATTACATCTTTCACATTAGAGGTGTCCTGTGGCTACTTGAAGATTTGAACATGTGGAGTTGCACATAACACTGTTGAAGACGGAAAAGTTTCCCCTCAAGAGCATGGACTTGCTGAGGACGCCATGCCCTCGCGGTTGGAATATAATGCATTCAAATGAGAACGATATTAGAGGCATCTTTCATCTATTGTACTCTGACAACTGCATATGGGTCCCCCAAAGGCATTAGCCACAAGAATTTGAAATTCAGACATGGTTGATATATCTCTACTCATAAAAGGTGTTTGCAGATACCCCTTAACAGTAAAAACTAATTAATTGGGCATTTAGTTGTGTCTGGGGCTCGCACATAAATGCCTCAAGTTCAACTTCTTTCAATTCAAATAGAGATTACTCATATGCTGCGGTTAACAAAAATGTCATTTATGAAAAGCAAGGTTTTAATATGCCTTGTGCCACACGTCTAAATGAATCCAAGCCCGAGCTTGCCCCAAACTTTTCCCGAGCATAATGTTGTTTTGAGTAAAGACAGCTGCAAGGAAGCGGAGTGACATTTTTTTGAATTTAGATACATTCATTAGAAAAATTACTTTCAAATATCAAAAACAGTCCTTTTCCCTCCTCTTTCGCAGAGGTGGCTGTGTATCATTTTGTGTGTATTCATCCCATGGTGTGGACAAGGTTAAAATTGAACATGCACCTAATGATACCGGTGAATGATAGATGTGCGAATGAATGGTGATGTAGAATATTGATTAAAATGCATCTTCTGGAATAAAAAATGCTTTGCTATTGATTTACTATTTACGTTTTCCATCTGACTGCGTGCTTTCCTCCTTGATGCTAAAAGGCAGACTTCGAAAATAGATGGCGATCCACTCACGCGGAAGGCCCGCCCTGACGGAAGTGCCATTGAACTTGACATCTCAAACACAAATAGCTGCTTTGACATTGCTAAACATAACCCTCTCATGTTCAACACCGTATTGACAAACATGAGTGAAGTCTGGCAAGGTGGCATTGGCCCTGCTGGTGTTCTCAACATGTTTGATGAGCCTATCACTTCAGCGATAAGCTCCTGTACCTATATCTCTGGGTTTCTCACGTGTTTAAGCACTAGGTGAACACAATTATAGAAAATGTACACCTTTTTCCTGCATTTATGCTGATTGGAATTGGAGAATCTTTGTTCTATTCCATTCAAAACCCTCACTTGAAGACATATCTTTACAAATACATGATTTAATATGAAAAATGTCTTTGTGGTTTAACTCATGTGCATCATCATTTTACGCACTCTTGTCTTAATAACATGCCTCTGCAGATATAATTACTATCCTATGGGTAATTCCTGAAAACCGTATTCACTCTACCCTGAATTTTTAGATGTGCTCATTTGAATAGAAAGAAAAATCCTCTCTTTTAATATACGAGATGTTTTCTTTTATAGACGTTATTATGGAGCCCTTGCAGAGGGGGGACATAAAGCTTCGGCTATAGGGCTGAAGACACTGACTATGCTAATGAATGCTTCTTACAGACTCATTATGAACCATGGAGAGAGGGCCTTTTTTTTCAAGCTCTTGTCCTGATGCATTATTATCTAGTAACATTTGTGTGGAAGATGTGGGCCGGGGTGCATTGTGAGAGTCTTTTGAGGATAGTACAAAAACTAGACTAAATGACCGTCGCGATCATTAGCTAAAGTGATTTATTTCCATTACAGGTCTTGACATATGTCTCCTGCAAGCTATTTGTGTTTACCGTTCCTGTTGTATTTTTCGCGACCATTGACTCATGAATAACAAATTGCTTTCAGATTGACAATTTGTGGGCAAAATATGGACGTAATTATAAGTTCCCAATCCACTCTAGGGACTTTGCATCATTTCTGCATGCAGACCACCCTTACAATAGACAAAGTGGTCTCTTATTCCTTCAATGTGTTACACATGGTCAACAAATTAGATGAGTGAGAAACAGTTTACAATAACACCATCCACAATTTTATGCTCAAGCTATCCATATTTTAATGTAATAAGCTCAGGGTCAGGAGACTGAAGCGGAGCATGCCAATTAAGACTTGTTTCCCAAACGTCTCTCCCTCTCTCTCTCTCTCTCTCTCTCGCTCTCTCTCGTTTGTTACTTTTCATAGTCTCTCCTCTCCTGATTATTTCTGGCACTGTGATCTCCCCTTCCTTCCCAGTTCCCTGTCAGCATCTCAACCTCATAATTAGCCAGCATTAATTAGATGCACTGGCATAATTGCTAATCATTGGTTACGCTGGAAACATCTTGGAGAATGAACAGAATGCCAAGCAAGGCAAGAGGAAAACAATGGCTCGATGGTAGAGAGACAGATGGGCAGACTGGGAGAGAGAAAGAGAGAGAGAGAGAGAGAGAGAGAGAGAGAGAGAGAGGGTGATTGCACGTGGGTGTGAAAAGTGTGAGAGAAAACGGTAGACATCTTGCACAATTTCCTAAACCTTAAACCATGCCGCTTTGTCCAAGCAGACAGCAGCAGCGTATAGATTATCGCCGTAGTTAGGCACTCACCTGAAATTATTACCACTTGCCCTCCAGAGGACAGTCGGGAGGATTAAACCCGGCCCTTTCCCTTCCACACCCACGCCCTACGTGGATTTGGAGCCTGAAACGTGATTTAACGACAAACGCTGTCATGGACATTGCAATGAGAGGCCAGAAATGGAAAGTCATGCCGGTAGTTTGCTTATGGAGTCCCTGGGATTGCTGACACTGACTGCACCACTGCCTGTCCATCTCAGATTACTGTCTAATCGAATTCAGCCCCATGTCTGGCTGGTCCCACGGGTCTGCTCCAGCGGTCGACTCCTGTGATAAAACATAACAACAAGACACCGCCATTTCATTGCGGAACGACTCAAAGGGGACATCAAAGACCTGCAACTCTCCCTCCCTCCCTCTCCCTCTTTTTTCAGTTTATTTATTTCTCAGAATTCTCCCCCTCTGCCCTCCTGCATATAGATCAGCCGTTTTCAAACTTTTTGAGGCATAATCCCCCAAAACACGCCACTTCTTTTAATAGCATAACGTAAAGAATACAAATATATAAATATATAATGTGAACAACAATGGCCACCATTAAAAATGTATGCACATTACCACACATTACCACATATGTATGTAACATAAATATGATCTACTAACATAATTTAATGTAATCTAAATTTAATTTAATTTAAATTCAAATCTAACATTCTCAAATCTAAAATGACAGAACGCTAGATTTGAGACATTTTAGAACCGACCAGCTTGTTGGTCAGCGAGGCGTCGGACAGCATCCTACAGAGGTTACACGCCTCATTCTCTATTCTCCATGTCAACTGCCCGTAAATGTTTATGGCTTTCTTTCTGGTAAGACCTCAGCTATTCAAATGATCTTGTCACAATGCATCCCTGAGTGGGAATAAAGCCTGTCTTTATAGGGAACTGTAAACAGTCACTGTGTGCTTCATGGGGAACAATACCCATTTATAAGCATTCTGCAGAGGCCATGTCCAACGGGGACAGTAAAGTTTTAGTTTTTTTTCCCTCTCTTGTTTCTTCTCCCTGTCTTTATCCCTCCTCCAGTATTTCTTGCCTTTTTCACCCCCCCTTTCCCAGGGCTTGGCTGAGATTAGGCTGGGGTTTAATGAGAGCTACAGCCTCAGTCTGAGCCCTCTTTTCTATGCAGCTCCATGTGCCTTGTAATCCACCATCGATCCTTCCATGAGTTGTTGCTGTCAGCTTTCTGAAATAACAGAAAGAAAAACAAAGAGCCACTCCAATTACCCCTGGTTATAATTGGGTATTATTACAATGCTTACGCGGGACCTGGCGGACCGTGACGGTGTCACCGAGCAGCCGAGCCCGGTCCCGAGAGGTCAGGATGACACCGCGTCTCCTGCCCCACTATTTCCCGTTTTCCTGCACGACAACATCAGCACGCGGAGAACTCACCCGGACAGAAAAACAGTAGTAGGAGTAAACACTGTGTTTGAATAGCTGTAACATACTGACAGCCAGAAAGCTGTAGCTGTATGGGCAAAATGTCAGCTGATTCTTTTTGTATGTTCAAGGACATGAGATAACCTTCCTTGTGAACAGCATTACTGCTTTAATTCCGTTGGGCGGTTTTACTTTTTACGCAATTCAGCAGACAACTCTTGCTTCTTCACTCCGTCGTCATAGCTGCTGAGGAGGTACAATACCATTGATTTGAATAACAAAGAGAATAGTTTAAGGAAAGTACCCCATACTCATTTTCTCTGTATAATAGCCACACAGCCTGATACGGCAACTATTGCTCATATATTATTCATACTTTGTCTACTATAAATATTCCGAAATGTAGATTTTTAAAGCTACACACATTTGTATGTAAATGAATGTTAGGTTACTATCTAAACACTTTAAAGGCTATTGTTTATTGTCAAAAACAGTTAGCATCGATAGAAACAACGAGCTTTGGGACCAGTGGATCATTGTGACAAATTGCGGCAGCAATGAAATGTAATCCTGTTTACATCTCAAAACGTGAACCCGGATGAAGAACTTATTTTGTACTTTCAATGCTTGAATACCATCGCTGAGCCCAAGAAAAATAATCTTCTGAATAATTCAATTGCTGGGAATAGGCAGACAAATAACTGTCACACTGCCAGCACTGAAATCCAATAGAAATAAGTAACATTTGGTACAAAAATTCACAAGTACTAGGGAGGCTTAAATGAGTCTTCACACTCCTCCTCCCCAAAGTGTATTCAGAGAATTGAATTACTCCCCTCCAGAGAGAGAGAGAGAGAGAGAGAGAGAGAGAGAGAGAGAGAGAGAGAGAGAGAGAGGGTGAGAGAGAGAGAGAGAGAGAGAGAGAGAGAGATTAACTTTGCTTTGGCTAGTAATGTAATATAGTTTTCTGGCCCTGGGAAGTGAAAACATCGGGACTATCAAGTTGGCCGCCTCAGATGGAAGCGAGGCTGGCAGTGAAAGCCGAGTTACTGTACCGTATGTTGCCATGGTAACTACTAAACGAAGCGAGGTTACCTGATTGTCACAAACACGGTCACCGAGACGTGACTGTTTACTAGGACGCTGTGTTTGTCCAACTGCCAAAAACCGCTTTATGAAGGACGGAGGGTGGTCTGTTTAAATGTATAGGTTTTAGTAAGGAGCTATGATCTGTACAATGCAATGTCGTTGATGTTAATGAAAGTAAAAGTAAACACACCACAGTGATACCCTTAGCATTGTTGTCAAAGCTCTTTCATCTGCTGATTAGGTATTCTGTGTGAAATGTCGCTGTGTTTTTCTTGTTGATAGCCTCGGAGCCACAGACCATGGAGGTGTTTTATTAAAAAGAGCAGAGCTACAGATGATCCAGGCCTCTCCTATCCTGGGGGACAACGACGATGGGCAGCCACCACCTGCCACTGGGAGCCCCGAACTTTGCTGATGCCCATGAAAAGGCAGAGGCAGCTCTCCATAGACCCATCAAGCTATACCAACAGCTGGCCGGATGCCCCTTCTTAGCATGGCTTTGCAATTGACTCTCCCTCTCCCCTTTCTCTGTCTCAATCTTGCACACACACACAAACACACACACACACACACACACACACACACACACACACACACATACACGCACGCACGGACACACACCTGCCCAAAAATCCATTCACATCATCTGGCAGAACCATGGCACTGCGGAGAGCATCTCTGTCTTCGCACTCCCTCCATAGTGACAAATATTTACTGTTCTGGCCAGATTTATTCTGGCTTAATTAGTGAATGTTAAACAGCTATCATAGGCAATCATTGTAAAACACACATGTGCACACACACACACACACACACACACACACACTCATACAGCACAATCAACCATACCAATAGCGGGCTGAATTTCTCACATAAACTCAACACCAGCTCCGGACCTGCCCGTCTTGTCCCAGAGGTATAATGTGCTTTATTATAGCCATGTGAAGACTTAATTAGATGTGTATAATGCATGCTGTCCGGGGACTGCTTGCTGCACTGTTGTGTAAAACTGGGCTGCGTATAGAACCGGCTGTGTTAACCGCCTGCATTAGTAAATCTCTTTGTGTTTTGTTAGCAGTGAGAGGCAGCTCGCTGGTAAAAAGCACTGCTCGCTGCTCATTATGAGAGAAACTGTATATGTTACTTTGCTAGCCAGGAGGGGAAGAGGAGGGGTGGCAGCAGATTTTAAGGCATGTGCATGTGCACAAGCGGGCACACACACACACACTCACACACACAGAGAGCACGCACATTTCTGAGCTTTATGAATAATTGGCTCACTATACGATGAGAAAATGTGCAGGGTGAATCGCTCTAAGTAATGAGCATCATCATTAAACAAATACAATGTGACACACCTTTTGGCTCACCATTTGACAACTGCGCTAGTGACAGCTGGTGCATATGAATACACGCAGAAACTTCTTGCCTTCAAACTCAGCAAGCTCGCTAACAACTTCTAAAACCCTGGAGAGCTGCTACATCCCTGGCAATTCATTCAACTAGGCTCAATGCCCTGCCCCGGAGAAAGCCATAAAGATTAGCAGTTAGATTGCGATCTTAAAAACAAACCGTCTGTCCAAGAGTGAGCGGGTGAAAGAGCAAGCTAAAGCTGTGCCGATTAGAGAGATTAGCACACGGCAAAACAAGAGGGACAAAACAAATCCACTGAAAAGAAGAGGCCAGTTACACAAAAAGAAGAGGTGAGAGAATGTGTAAAAATTGAGTGCTCCCGGTGAATATACGACTGGCAGAGGAAATAAAACTTAAGGAAGAGCCCTGTTGAACAAAACAAGAACAAAAAGAGAATAAATCTATAAATCTATACGGATTCACAGTAACACCAGCACTCTGGCGTTTGTCACGTGCATTACTGCTCTATCAGATGGGGCCATGACTCTGCATGACCTTGGTGACAGTGTGGCCATCTCGGGAAACCTCACAGAATACTGTATGTCTAGCGAAAGCCTGTAAGCATAAGCCTGGTTCATGACTGTTTTGTTTTTTAACATATTTTTATCATCATCATCATCATCATCATTTTGTAATTTTTGCAAAATTCGAGCATCTTACTAGCAATGCCAATTATGCTAGTATAATTGTGGTTTCTAATATGTAATTACATTTCCAACAAACAATTTTGAGCAGTTAGTTAAGATGTTTCTTCATAAAATCTTTGCTCACTATTCATTTGCAAAATGTTTTAGCATAACACTGACAAGTAGCCCATGAGACTGGAGTATTGCTATAGTAAATCTTTTCATTTCTATCCCTTTTTCGGACATCTTTACACATACACTCAACCTATTTTGTTATTCTGTATGCTTAAACAAAGTAATTATATGTTGTTATTTTGTTTAAATATATTTTACCAGTGTTGATTTGAAATTAAAACTATATTAACCATGCACAATTTATTTTACGTCCTTAATAAGACCAGAAGTACTCATAATTACTCTCAAAGTATACAGTAGGATACATATTTGTGGAAACAGTTTGCTTTTATGAGATAGGGAAAGAAAGGATACGTGGTTTTGAATCCACTAAGTACTTATCCATGGTACTTGTGTTCGAGAGCTGTGTGAATGCATCTCTGCTTTCAAGGACTATATGAAAACACTCATTCATCAGTTAAAAGTTTTAGCTCTGTCTCTGATGGGGGGTGGGTGGGGGTGGGGGGATGGGTGGGGGTGGGGGGGTTAATGAACACCTTGGAGAATGGTGAAACAACTCTGTGAGAGAGTTTTTAACTATTTGGAAACAATATCATCATGCCTTCTCAAATGTGTTTTGCTTTGTTACCCACTCGTTTCCACTGGAGGAATAAATTCAAAACCATTTCCAGTGAAGCGGATTGTCACGCTGTCTGTTTAGTTTTTTCTGCTTCTCAATGATGATTGTCTCTGAGGAGCATTAAATGAGCTGCTGATTAGATTAATAAGGCAACAGATTGAATGTGGTGATGTGTTTGGTTTACAGGTCATTCCCAGAGCCCCTTTCCCTCTGTGGTCGCCATAGAGGACTGGGCAGTTAAGCCATTTGTTGCCAGCCACAGATGCTGATAATTCCCTGGGGAGCCGGTGCGGTTTGCTTACTGCTCCAACGGGCAAGTCAGTTGTGTTGCAATGACTTTCCCGCCGCTTCCCTTCCTTCTTTTCAACCGCTTTGTGTACGTGAGCATCGCATCATATTAAGTCTGCAAAAACATGAGCACAGTGATATTTCTGCATTAAACTTTGAGTTAGTCAGAAGTGCTAAACCTTTGTACATGGATTTGTAATATCCTGGTGTTGATATTACCTCGCTGTCATCAAGGTCCACTGAGGTGCACTGCCAAATGTTTTTCTACAAGGAATTTCGAGGTAATGGAATAATGTCCCCCATAGCCTGCCTCCCTGCTTCACTTTTTTGTATATAATCACGGATATGACATTATATAATATGACAAATGAAAAATATCACATTTGAAGCTATAACCAACAGCACACATTTATCTTTGGTCAGGAGCAAGCCATAGTGTAAAGCCATAGCTGAGACTGCTCTGTGCACCCTATTGATCTCAGCTGGCAATACTAACTGGGCTCTATTCATCCTGTAGTGGCTAAGGTCTCACACAAACAGAGCCGTCAATCAACCATTCACCAGCATTGGCCCCACCCTTGACATTAAGCTAACAGCATAATTTTGTCTCTCAAGTCTAATTTCTTTATAATTAGAGGGACGTGTGTGGGGAATCCTCTTCCATTTAAATTCTAAAGATGGGGAATTAACCTAAATTTCGATTAAGTCATAATGAAAATTCAACAGGAAGCTATATAAACCTAGTTAAGCTTTAGCTTTCTTTAGCCTTAACGATGGCCTTTAAAAGAAATCTCTCTTGCAATGTCTTCTGGAAAGCATAACGGCTGTACAACCAAACAGGAAGATACATTTATAGTGGTAATAGCTGTGACTTCTAATATGTGAGTGTTGCTATTCTATATACTGTCAAAACACAGATGCCGGGTAATGTGAGGGTGAAAGACAGCCATGAATATGTATTTATGTGTGCTGGGTTAAGCAGCCGGCTCAAGGTCAGAATAACAACTTCATCAAGGGCTCCTGATCAGCGCTTCGCTCTCTCACAATGAGCAATATCTGTAAATAATATTGACACCTTAAACAACTGATGAATTCATTGGGAGCTCAAACAAATCCATCTCAAATGATTATCCCATCAGTAAAAAAAAGGAATGTGGACATTAATAATTCATCTAGATTTCGAGGCCATTGATCCACAGAGATAGCGGGGTCTTGACGGTTCGGTGGGCTAGGGAGTTACGCCTGCACATGCAGATCTGACCACGCGAACATCAGCCGCACACACATACACAAAAAACACGGCGCATACATACCAAACACAAACACAAACACACCAGAAGCGTGTATCTTTACATCTCTCGTCAACAAATCACCTCCATTCTGAAATGTAGGGGGGGAGAATAATATTATTATTAATATAATAATAATATTAATATATCTCTCACAGCACGGTTAAAGTCATCGATTAACACAACGTTAATGAAGGCTGAGGTCTTTTTCAAATTCTCTATTCAGTAGGTATCATCGGGTTAGCTTTCACATTTCCTGGCTAAATGTATTCAGCGATGCCCCAATTCTGCAGCAGGTAAATAGTGCTCCACTCTTCTGTATCCACAAATTCTTTCTTTGAATGGAGATTATCCAATTATCTTGCAGGTGTGACATCACAAGTAGCTGTAGAAAGCCTTGGAGGCAGAGAGGGTTCTGCCAGTTGAATGAGAGATAAGCAAATGAAAAAGATGCAAATGGAGAAAACTTATTTTGAAAAAACCTCTTGAATGTCTGAGCTAATTGGCCGCTGGAGAGAAGGTGCTGATGCAGAGGTTTTGTTGCTTTACTGCAAAGCCACCCACTCTAAAATATCACACAACGGCACAAAGGCGAGCCTGCCCGCACACAGGAAGGGACACACATTCGGATGTTCACACACTCACATACAATAATGCAACCGTACACACAAACATACAGGGAAAATTACACACAAACACACAACCCCAAACACACACACACACACACACACACACACAGCTTTATCACAGTTTGGCTGCTAACATCCTAACTCCCTGCTTAACAATACTGCGCTCTGTCTGGGCTCGCTACAAAACGAATTAGACGTCATTTTGTTCTTCTCCGCCATTATCATTTCTCTTGCCTGCACTCTTTTGTTCTGCGCTGTGTTAAAAGCTGACATTAGCACACGGGAGTGTCCTGCTTTTGTCCTTTTCAGGAAGCATTTCAATCTCTCACCTGCCATTAGCCAAGATAGTCTGTCTGCCTGACTCACATTTTACAAAGAGGAAATGTGGAGCTGTTCTCTCCACACCCCATTAGAGACCAGGGAAGAGACCCAATATATCTGGAACTCTCTGTGCAATATATGCAAACTCATAGACATGCACATTGGCAAAGGCACACACACACACACACACACACACACACACACACACACACACACACACACACACACACACACACACACAC
>JAOEHI010000002.1:5065107-5079362 GCA_025447815.1 Percopsis transmontana | reverse complement strand
ATAGCATAATACTGAATCTATGACTCACTGGAGTATCCTGTTCTGTCTGTGCTTTCTGTGCATGCTGTGTGTGTGTGCGCGTGCGCGTAAGTTTAATACCTCCTGTAGTTAGAATTTCATCCTCACTTAAAATGGTGGGTGATTTCGGTAATGTCGCAGCAGGCAATACTTTTTGTTCTGCGATTATTTTTAGCCCTGAGGCTCTCCAGGGCTCGTTATCCTGCATCAACTGTATTGTCTGTGATCGTTCTCAGGACCTGCCGAGGTGATTTTACCCACAGTCCTCACGTTCAAGTGCTAGTGTCATGCACACTTTATTTTCTCACCTTTTCCTTGACAGGTACATCTCTGATCTTTTAGGCTCCTTTTGCAAAGACTTGCAAGACTGCCACAGGTTAATAGAAAGAGATGCACTGCCAAGAAGACAAAAAAAAAACACAGCAAAGATACAGCTGCTTTAGTCACTGTGATTGAGTAGATTATTGACAATATGTGTTTGAGTTTTAAAGGTTATAAGCATAAAATGCATAAAAAGTGAATGCGATAAGAGGCGGCATTTGCTATGAAGGAGTCACACTTTGTTCATATGGATTTAAAATACTTTATTTTGACCATTTTCTTGAGGGGACAAGTGGGGAAGAACAACCTGAATCTGACTGAAACAGATTTCTGCTGAACCTGCAGTACGTCTAATAGAATCATGCATTTCAATACGTCTCTACGGAATTCTCAGTAGCTCCAACCTTGCTCCCTTTGTCCTTGCTAAATAAAATAATGAGATGGAAGCTAACTACACAGTGTTCAAGTAGTTGGAGTGTGTCCTGCAGGCGTCTGTAAAACCCAGCGTGGATTTTTCTGGCAGCTGCCACTTCCTGTGTATATTATTTAGCTTAGTGTCTGACCTTCCCGGCTCCCTGCTACGCTGCATGCATCGTCAGAGAAACCCCTCCATTGCGCATTATGCAACTCCTCGCTCGCCCTCTCTCTACACCGTCCCCTCATCTCTTAAGTCCACCCCACTCTGGTCTAACCCTGTCTTTTTGTCTTTTTCGTCTTCGTCTCTTCACCTGACATGACCTTGTTCCACCCATGGATGTATTATTAAGAACTGGATACGACACCTGAAAATTGTGAGACATCTCATCGAAAAGTGTTCCCAGAGCGCATGCAGCAAAGACTGGGTGGAGCTTAATTGTCCCGAATTCCACGTTTTGGGGGCGGACATCATTGAAAACATGTGCATTAGTGTCCTCCGCTGTGCCTACCGCATTCATGCTCGTGCCCTGTGATGACGTCATGCAAAAAGAACAAACTTTCCTGGGCTTTAGGAGAATGGAAAAATAAATGTTCAAGTAATGCTCATATTTGTTTTAGATGCACGTGTTTTCAAAGGGCCGTCAATAGGGGGATAAGGCGTTTTGCCCCCAACAGGATTTCGCTGCAGTACCAGCGATGGCCACCATACGTGGAAGAAAGCAAGCCTCCTGCTCAATTGTGGGGTCTTGGGTCCATCTCACCCAGCCGTGTTTTCCTCCCCTCTGGGCACGTAAACGCACCTGCATCACGGGGCCTGTTGGTGGGTTACATGTTTACGTGTGTGCTGCGTATAAGATGGGACAAATTCTCACAGCAGGCTTCTCATTGTAGAAATGTACGCTTCTAAAAGAAGAAAAACACTGGAACATTCTACAGTCGACCACGGCTTCTCTGCAGAGTTTTGCATTTCAATCCGCTGTTCTGTTTTTGAACTCTCGCAACGTGTCAGGATTCAGAATGCAGATTGGTTTTACCTAGCTGTTGGAAACAGGTAGAGCTACGGCTCTTTCATAATGCCCTAGCTGTTAGAAGGGGATGCGCATAGTGTGGTGCCAAGAGAGCATGACAGGGTTCATTCTGTCATCGGGTCACTCCTTAGACGGTGGGCTTCACCACCACACAGAGGCAACGACAGAAATGGCAACGGGCATTATTCTGCTCTGATGGGCTATTAAGTAACCCTTCCAAACAGTGGCTGTCTCTGTGCCGACCAGATATAATTCGAGATCAATTGCGGAGGTGGCACCACTCCTGGCACAGTGCGAGGGCCGCAGGTGGCTGGCGAGGCTCTGATGAACGGCGACACCGGCGAGCACGCTCAGTAGACTCACAGCCAGTGCTGTGGATAGCACAGTGAAAAGACCGCTTGCTTAGGTGGGCTGCCAATCCTCCTCAATTCCACACCACACCTGGGCTCACAAACAGTATTTATCATACACACATGTACACACACCATCTGTCTGTCGGCCTGCCTGCCCGCCTGCCTTATCATGTGATGCTATTTTTGGTTACTTGGTTAATAGGTGCTTTGCACTGATGCATTAATTTTGCTTGTCTTCAATATGAACTACATAAGTCCTTGGCAAGGCGTCATCAAATCCCCCTTTGTGGCTCCTATATATGAAATCGATTATCATTAGAGAAGGAGGGGAGCAGGAGATTGCAGTGCTGAGGGTCAACTAACTCTCTATTCTATGCCTTCGTTCCTGTTCTGAGTAAAATAACAAGGAACCTAGTTTTTCTTAGAAATGTGAGGATAATTATACAGGGATTGATTGGAGAAAATTGTGTGATAAAATATGGGTGTGTGTCCACAATTCTAACTCCATGACAACAGTAATGGCATTTGCATATGTATAGATGTTTTTAGTGGTCTCACTGCTTAATGAAATATTCTGTTCTCTCTTCCACTCCGCCCATCCTTAGCATTGCCAGTAACTGTCTGGTTATACTGTAGTTTGAAAGACAAGAATCAATAACACAATCTGATGAAGAAGTATTTTAATGTACGAACATTTCCCTAGAAGGAATTAGGCCGGTCTTCCCCTCCTTCTATGCCCGAGGAGAATTCATATTGTTCTGATATCTGTTCTAATCTAAAACCCTGATCTCTCCATCCACCCTGCTTGGCCTTACCCAACACATCCAAACAAAGACTCCTCCTCTCAACTGACTCAGGTTCTTACCTACGGCTCGTCATACAACCATCTAGACGCAACTGATCGAATAAACACCTGACGCCTGGACAATGGTGACAGAGTTGTGTTCAGGAAATAAACGTACAGTTTATTTTTAGTTTTTGTGTGTGTGTGTGTGTGGCTGCAAGGCCTGGAGGAAACGGGAAGCGTGTGTGGTTGCCGTGGCAACGGGATTTGAACAAAAGAATTGAAGTTGACCAGAGGGGAAATGGGTGTGTTGGGCTCTGGCTGCCATTAGCCTGCCACTGTCCACAAATAGCCTCATTTACCAACACAGAAATATGTAGTCTTCTGCTAGACAGAAGCTAGCTAGCTCATTGGCTAAAGTCTGGGGTTTGCACACAAGTAGATGGCCATTTTTCTTTAGAGCATGCTTCAATTCTATTGAACAGATGCTATACTATTGATGTTTTGCTGATTATTATAATAATATACTGTATAATGCATACTTTATTATATATAATACTGCATAATACATTGTGTCATTAATCAACACAAAATGTCATTAATCAACACAATGGTTGTTGTACTTGAAATTGCTTAATTGTATATCTGGTGTGCATGCAGTACCCTGGATGGACCATACTAGGACTTCTAGATTTGAACGTGTCTTTTGTTCAATTTCTTGGTAGAAAATGCTAGTTATTTAATTTAAATACAGACTGGGCAGTATTTTCCCATTTGAGATAAAGAGAGATTAGGATTAACATAAACAGAACCATTATTTTAATTGACGAGGTCACCTGTCAGAAAAATTATAAATGTGAAACATTTCATGACCAAACCTGTGGGGGAAATGTATTTACAGTATATGACACCGGTCAACCTCCCTCATGGCAATGCACATTTAACCTGCAGCCACCAAAATGTTTATCTCCTTGTCAGCTGTATTGGTCCTATTTAACCATCACATTATCCAGTCACTAAACTGATCACAAACTATGCCTTTTACACTTTAGTTCTTCCATCAGTATCACACCCCTGTTCTCCTCTATCAATATAAAATGCAGTCCATGGGGTGTTTTCTGTATGGCTTTGAGGGTTGGCGTCACTGTAACGTCAGAGCCAAAGATGTTGTGTTCTTCCCGCATTACTGCTTTTTTCTGTCTTCTTGTCTACAGGAAAAGTGGTCCGATAAAAAGGTCTGCACTCCTTCTGATGTCTGTGCTTATTCCATGTACCCCTACAGGACATTGATGAAAAGACATCAAAGTATAAAATCCCCACTTGATGTTATGATGGCACGAATTCTCAGTAGTACTGCTAATGACGAAAACATGCTTGTAGTATTAATTAGCTGCACGTGTGCATGCATCTCACACACGTTGATAGTTTAAGTTCACACTTATTTACCAAAGTGCACAGGGATGTAAATTTCCCCCGCAAAAAGACGAGCAGACATTTGGACAAACTCTCTCTGCCGTGTATGTATGAATGCATTAGTATTGGTGCCAGCGTAGATTTAGACTTTCAGATGTGACCTTTGTTGTCTAAATGTCAGGAAGATCGGAGAGAAAACCCACAGAGGCAGGGGCAGTCTTATGTAATCTGTTCACTTCGTTACACACACACACACACACACACATACAGATAGCAGAAAAAAGCTTGTTTGAGAAAGGTTGTCATATCTCAGCCGCAGCTCTTCATCCAGCTCTCTGCAAGTCACTGAAAGCATCACTTTCAGGAGCTGCAGGCTTTTATCTGCATGTATGTCCATAAAGTGCTTGAGAAATAATTTATGGCTTTAAAAATATTTGGCACAATACTCCCATTCTGGAATCTTTTGATGAACACTGAAGCTGTCCACTTACTGGGAAAGCATCCTGTGCTTCTGGGGTGGGTAGCGGGAGGATGAGATTTCCCCTGCATGAATTCATTCATGACCAACTTGTGTTTCTCTCACAAGGGGCCCAACAGTGTTAGGCATGAGCACCGGGGCAAATCCTGCAGGCCAAAAAGCGCTCATGTGTAAAACAGCACACGGCTTTAAGTATCACAACGAACACGCTTGGTCAAAATAGGATGTGCTTGCCGATGGGGCGCGCCACGTGCACGGATGACAGGTTGGAGCACTTTATGGCAAACCCTAATGACTCAGTTACCTTATATTTCAGAGATCCGCCGACTGAAAACTGAAGCCAAAAATGATAAACTGTTCAGTGAGTTCATTCTGTTTTCATTTCACATCAGGTACTTTCTGGTACAGCCGGTTTCTAGGACGTAACTCGGTGACATCTAACTGACTTCAGATTTTCTTAACATTTAGAGTGTTTTATAACTTTTGTTTATTATCATAATTGTTATTGCTTTTTTTTTCATCTTTGGTGTTTTTGGATTGTTCAAAGCAACATTTTCTAAGGCTCACCAAGCTGTTAAGATTCCTTCTGTCTGGTAGATGTAAACAGAAGGGCAACAAAAGAAGGCACCTGTCCAGGAATGAAAACTCTCACAACGTTGCAGAGGATTCTGTCAAATATACTGTCTCTCTGTTCTCAACCAGCTTTTCTTTTGGGTCATCTCTAGCTAATTGGATTAAATATGATATTTTAAATCTACAGTACAAGCACATAATAGCCTACAATACAAGCTATGATATATTGTTTTTTTTATAACATTATGAAATATGTATGCATTGTTATACAGTTTATCAAACAATGACCAGTAGACGACCAAGCTTTGAAACTTTAATTAAAATTAAAGACATATCAATATTAATTTGAGGAAAAACATTTAAAAAACATGCCTAGCATATAGGTTGAATGTATTGTGGTTGTTGTTGATCTGAATGTGATCCCACAATTGCCCACTCCCATCAATTCATAGCCTTGTTTGTTGACCATTAACTGCCCCTTGGTTGCAGCTATTATTAGCAAATTACACAAATCCAACAAAGGCTAAAATGTGCGAAATTATGTGTGTGCATTTTCTACACATAGGCTTATAAGCAAGCTTTATTTTAGTATAAGACCAAGCAGTGACCTTAAAGGCTACTTTCAATGTTTGCCCTCTGTAATGTCAATTTATTTTTAGAAATGTAATTATTTCCGGCCTACCTGAGCCAAAGAGTTTTCCCCTGAAATCGGATTTATTTCATTCATGAAAATACAGTCAATGTATGTGAATATTGAAATTGTTTTAGTGACACTCAGTTGAGGGTTGTAAATGTTTGCATCCTGCCAGAAGAGACCGGAGCTGCAGGAGTCTTGTGTCTGTAATGTGCGTTTGTGCATGCTAACTGTAGCCTAGTTGCCCTTGATGCCTTGCCTTTAAGATGTCTATCTGCCTGCAGGATTAGTAAAGAACTGTGAATTTGGCTCATTATCAGAGAGATTCCAGCAGAAATATCTGATCAATACATGTCTTAAATAATCTGATAGTCTATACTTTACATTATAGGACGGTGATCAGTTCGTGGAAAATGCATTCCATTGTTCTGACATTTATTCTCTCTCATCAGTGGCTGCTAATGATAAATGATAAATCCCCGTGGCACTGTGATATTTTTAGATGGGGTGCGAAATGAATGAGGTTATGATTCTGGCCTTTGTGGTCAATACAGTTAGCAAGGAGCAGGTTGCGCCCCTCCCCCGCCTGTGTGCTGTTGGCTGATGGCGGTATAGCAGTTGAGCGCTGATCAGTATTCAAGCAGGACCGCCTCTCTCAGCCTCACAGCCGATCTCCTGGTCCCTACTCACCGGAAGGCAGGCTCGGCAGCAGCGAACAGTCTGCGCACAGCCGTTCTGTTGTATGCTGCTTTGAGAATCTATTGGCCTGAGACTCGGTTTAGGGGAAGAGGCAAACACCGGCGGGTGTTGAATAGCGGGGAGAAATCTCGGTGCAGACTGATGATGATGATGATGGTGAGGATGATGCATCTGTTCCCGTGTCTTTATGATAAACAGCGCGTAGTGTGAAGAGGCGTACAGGCATTTTTCCATTCCTTGCCTTACTGTAATGGTGGATATCTGGGCCGTTGTTACGTGTCTGTGCGGAGAGCTGAATCCCGCCCGTCTATGAGAGCATCTCAGCAGCCCGCAGCACTGCGCCATGGCCTTGGACGTCCAGACGTTCGTGGTATTTATGGTGATCGCGATACTGGTGCTTGTGAACGTGCTGTTAATGTTCATCCTCGGTACTCGGTAATGGATCCGCGCTCCGGGCCCGGTTCGCTGTGCACTACGGTTTCACAGAGGAGAGGAGAGAAAGGGAGCGCGCGTTCGTTGAGAGCAGGGACACCCAGCGCTCCATCATGGCTACACGTTGAAATGAATGACGTTGGTACAAGATATGTATTCCTACCCCCTCCCCCGAATCCTCCGTTATGTCTTGTCCTCTAAACGTTTGTGACAGCTGGTGGTGTCTGGTGATGGTCGTAGTTGTGCGGATACAGATGTGATGTTCTTACCTTTTGTGCTGAGTGGGAATTCATATTCCCCACATTAACATGTTCCCCCTGCATTTATCACCATGTTTGTATTATGTGCGTTCTGCGTATGGGTTAGGGGTTGCGTAGTGTGCTTTACATTTTTAGACATTTATTCAATGGCATCGCATTTTCAAAAACTCAACAGTCTTGCTGCGTCAGGACTTGTTGTTATGATGAAATATTGATAGCTATCACGTCAATGATCGCAGCTAATGCCTAGCCAGCAGAAAGTATGTTCAATGTAACGAATACGATGGACCATTTTATAGTGAATAGGCCTATTGACGAATTAGAGTCATTTCTACTCAGTGGGTAATGATCATAGACAAAAGTATTACCTTAATCTGAGCAGCAACCAATAGCAGGCCAGGCTAGGCCTATTAGAGGATGTCTCCATCACTTCAGGTTTCCCCCATTTTAGATGCAGCTTCACTCAGCTCCCATTTCATGGTCCATAATATTCCAAATTGTCCCACTCTTACACCCCGTTGCATAAAAGCTAACAAATAATATAACATATACAAGCATGCTTATTTCTTCAAATAAAATAAAATTCCTCCAAGTGAAAAGACAGACGTCAAATGAAAAAAAAAAAATCTTTTGTTCCACCAGCAGTGATATAATCTAATAAAGGGTGTGAGGCAGGTGTCATGAATGTTGTATGAATGTCAGAAATAGATATGCTAAAAGCCTGGCCCAGAGCTGTCCATGTAGTCCTATTAATAGTGCTGGTAGCTGGCTTTTCAGCATGCGTGTCCTCTTACACTCAAGGCTAAGTGCAGTGTGTTGCTACTGGATATTTGCCTATGAGCATACCTACCTGAAAGTTTGTGTGTGTGTGTGTGTGTGTGTGTGTGAGGATTCTTGAGTGTGTGGCTAAGTGGCTAACTGCTGTTATAAGTGTGGTAACAAGTGTGCCGTAGCTATCTATTATGAACAGAGCTGCTCCCATCACATGCAGGGGCCAGGTTTTCATCACTGTGGTGGGGCCACATTCAACACCTGCGTTTCCAGAGGCCCTTAACAGCACCGTAAACCTATTATCCTAACTGTCCGATGCAGCAGCTCTGCGTAGCACGCAGCTGGCTAACAGCAGTGACGGGGCGCTACACAACATACCGTATGAGCCTCAGACTTTGGGTAGTGTTTGTGGGAGCGTTTGAGCGTGGGTCTGTGCAGGCACGCATCCCAGGTGGCTCCTAATAGAGCTCTCCTAAATGCTGTTCAGTCACAAGTGTCAGCGTGTGTGTTTGTGTGTGTGTGTGTGTGTATTTACGCGGGGACGTGTGTACATGCGGTTTTTAGACAGCGCGTCTTTGATTGGCTCTCAGACTCGGGGCATGAGTGTATTACATAACAGGGACTCGCTCGGTGCGTCGGAGAAACGAGCCTCTTTCTGGAATACGGCGCCTCGCTTGCTCGACATCTCTGGCTCCGCTCCCGCCGCCGAGGACCGCCGCCGCCTCGACCGCTTCCAAAAGGGATTTGTTTAACATGATTATATGAACCTGGGCTTCTCCATGCATACGCTCTCCGAACAGTTACATGCCACGAACATGGTAAGGCTGGTAAAAGGGCTGTGTGTGTGTGTGTGTGTGTGTGTGTGTGTGTGTGTGTGTGCTTGCTCAGGGATGCCGTGGGTGCTTTGGTGCAGATGTGCGATGCTGTGCCGTGGATGCATGCACAGAGCAGGGTGTTGGAATGCAGTGGAGCTGCCGGTGCAGTGAATGCTGATGTGATGTGGTGCAAAGGATGATATTAGCAACAGATTCACTTTGAGCCGCCAAAACCTGTCCTCCCTCCCCATCTACCCTCTTTGTGAGGGAGCATAAAGGAGTGAGTGTGGCTTCGTACTGCATGTCCAACCGTGCCGAGAGACGGATTTCTCTGCATTCATTTGCATTGACCCAAATACAGGTTTTGCGCTTTGGAGATGGCCGTTTCACCCTCTGATCTTTGATGTTGCAACTGCAGTGTAGCCATGGCGATGACACAGGTCACCACAGCCGGTAGACACCTAGATCACGAAAATGGTGTCGTGGCAGACTCCTCTGTTTAGTGTTTGTGAGCATTCAGTGCTGGCGCTTGCGCGTGTTTGCCTTGAAAGTGTTCCTTTTGATCAAGCTAGGTATCGCGCCGTGCCGAGGCGGGGATGGGTTCGGTTTATTATGTGATGCTTCTAATTTATTCAGACACGTAGAGGAAATACGATGCAATTTATTGGCGGGCTAGCGGCGTTCTGGTTAGGTAGATGGAGAGGGAAAGAAGCACGATAGAAGCGAGTGGGGAGGGACGCCGGCTCTGAGCGGATCCCTGTACCTGTCTGCCTGTTTATCTCTCTAGTTCCTGTCTTCTTCTCACACTCTCTGCGTCTCTTTCGTGGTCTCGTGCCTGTGCTAGCAGACCGAGGGACAACCGGGAGGTTGCGCTATGAGTGAATGGGGCTGAACATGGAGCGGTGTTGGGAAGAGGGGTGCAGGGGCGGGGTGGAGTCGGGGGTGAAGCAGAGTTATTAGGAAAGGCGGGCATTACATTGGGGATGAAGCAATGCTGACCCCAGTGCCAAGACACAAGGGGGGAATAGGACACTGGCTGCAGGTGAAGCTCAGGGTTAATGTGTTTAATGTAAATGTCGCTGGGCTCTTAGCTCCATGGAAAGAGACAATCGCATGAGAAATAATCACGATAAGAATGTTTTAATCAAAATCTCCTTCCAGGGTCAAGGATGAATTGACCCCGTCGCTTTCAAGCACCATTCAGCTGTCCTGTTTCCATGGCAGCATGACACATGTTTTTGCGGTAATCCTACTATCTCCTGTTGGTGGACAGCTCTGAAAGATAGTTATTGTTTTCCCGGCACCGCGGTCCGATGCCATAGTGATATCTGATTGCATCGACCTACTCTGTGACTGGCTGGATGGCAGCTCTTTGGTCTAAACCCTGCATACAAAGGACGACTGTCCTTTGACACACGGATACTGATTTCACCAATGATATTGGTATGTCATGTTACGGTTTAACAACGCTGTGATTAGATTATAGCACTCCTGTGTGTGTACTTTCAGGGTTTGTGAGTTCAAAGCGTGCACACACACACAGTTACATCACCCCAATTTCGGGGCATTCTGATGCAACCTGAAATGTCCTTGCCTCATTCTTTCATTTTGTTGATACTAGTGGAGCATTCTCATCTGTCACCATGACAACGGCTGCTCTCTCCCTTTCAGGCATGGATGTCACTCCTCATGCTCACTCCTCTCTTCTGATTGGCTTATGCCCCCCCCCCCAAACACACACGCGCATGCAAACACACACACACACGCAGAAGCAAACATAGTTATCTTTCCGGGACACACTCTCAAACACTCCACTGGAGCAGACAGGTACAATAGCGCTTGTGTACAAAAGGCTCCGTAATGATCAGATTTCAAATTTAAAAAGGCTCTTTCATCAAGGGATTAGGTTTTCATGGAGATTAAAAGAATGTGAATGTTTTAAAGAGGGCAGGAAGCATCTGTTGGTGTAACAGAAAAGAAAATGGAAGAAAAGACATACCCAAGCCCTATACATTTATCCATGTGATATGCCTATTTCCAGCCATTTGCTACCTCTTAGCTGCCACTAGTTCCTCTCAGGCTGGGTAAGAGCTGAAACTCTCTAGCTCTACATCCCACAATGCTGATTAACACCACTTTGGATCGTACTATTGGCGCTGTGCCACAGATGTACAAGTTCGAAAGTGCGTCATCTCATTTGTCTGTGTGTGTGTGTGTGTGTATGCATACTGTAAATGTAGGGCCTGTGTATTCTTCAGGGCTGACCTGAATGCTTCAAAGCTTTGGTCGTTGTCATGGTAATCAAAGTTCAGCTGCAGCCTGCAGCATTCGAAGCTTCATTTAATAAAAAATAAAAAAAGAAATTCACACACAGCATTCTTCAGCTCCCACTGGTGAATTACCGCCTTACACTGGCACATCTCGGTTATATGACACAAATTCCGTCCTGCAAAACCTCGGCGTCCAAAATGTTTGACTTGGACACTGACTTCACATCCCAGAACAGCAAAAAGTCAAATAAAAACATTTACATCTTTACTTTACGGAAAACCTCACGCAGCTGTATGGCAGTGGTCAAATCGTTTTGTGAAGCTCCTTCAGTATTTTGTTTTGCAATTGAGCAACATCTTTTGTTGAAACTACATCATATTGTTTAGAAACGCACATTACCAAAAATACTGTAGCAAAGTTGTTGAATGCAGGCAGCTGTGTGACTGTTGGCGATAACTAGAATGTTCCGGTGTCAACTCCAACCATGAGTGAAGTTTAAGTGCATGACTGGAGTTGTTACTAACTAGTAAGATAGAAGCGTGGTTTAATGGCCGCCGTGCCTTCAAGCTGTGTGTGTGTGTGTGTGTTGTCATTCTAGGTCGTAGAATATGTCTCACTACATTACCAAAGCATTTCAAATAGGATTCAAAGTACACAGAAACAATCACACACACACAACCATGAACAACATTACAAAGAAATAGACTTTATACCTATGTTTTGGTTTTTTTAAGCTATGACCCTAAAAAGAAGTGGGCAATTATGTCACACTCTATGAACTTATTTTAAAAGCGTAACATAATACGAGAAAAATATATATAACCTCAAGGGCAAGAGCCCCATTTCGGGAAACTAGCAGACAGCCTTTTTTTAAACATTTTCTTTCCTAGTGTCCCATAATGTCCACATTATTTATTCATGACAATAAGGTCAATAGACAAGAAATGATGAGTCATCCTTCTAAGTTCTGTCAAATGCTGCGGATAGAATAACAAGCTCTGATAGCAGGAGGAGAGATTATAGCTTTACATTTCTTGGCTCCTCAACATTTATATTACATTAACACATGTAATTATTGTAATGTCATAATGGGCCACTTATTGTCAATTATTGTCCTCGCGTAGAGATTGGCGCCATGCTTCAGAACGCTGTGCTGTTTCATCCTCTGCTAATGGTTTTCCCTTTTTTTGTGTTGTGCTGTGTTGTGCACTGATGTGTTAGCTGTTGTGTTGTTCTATTAGCGAAACTAAGCTGATAATGGGGGGGGAGGGCCCGCCCTTAGAGGGTGTGTATTTGCATTAATTAATCTTAGTATGTTTAAAAACGTGGGTTTGCAAAAAATGAGGCCAAGTGGGTGGGCCCCATATGCCCCACCCACCACTCAAATACGTTATTTTACAATTATGAGTTTTGGGTGAGCTGTTGTTTTCTAGTTGCCTGGTCTGTGTGTGTCATGTTGATGTTAGTTTCCCCTAGTAGAATGTGATATAAAATCTGGTCTCTCTCTCTTTCTCTGCAGTTGATTAGTGGAGGTTCTATCGTCAGCGCTGAGGCGGTATGGGACCATGTGACCATGGCGGACCGGGAGTTGGCGTTTAAGGCCGGTGACGTCATCAAGGTGCTGGATGCCTCCAACAAGGACTGGTGGTGGGGCCAGATTGACGAAGAGGAGGGGTGGTTTCCCGCCAGCTTTGTTCGAGTGAGTTAGCAACTGCACCGCCCCGCCACCTGCGGCACCACACACACACACACACACACACACACCCCAAGGAAATGAATACTCAGACACACAGGGCAGCGAACAAGTGTTGGTAAGTGATCCCTTTCCCTCTCACCCTCACACACTTTAAGGTCTTTAACACACACTCACACATCCACTCATTTTCTCCCACATGCACAAACAGACACACACACATGCACTCACATCCATACATCTGTAAACATACATACACAACTTACATATACTTGCATATTGTAGTTAAATAACTGTCTTGTTTTAATAATACACAACACGCCAGAGATTGCAGAACAGCTAGCGAAGTGGCTCTATCTCAAGACGGCTTATGAAACTTTTTTATTTTGGCCGTGCAGCCAAATTCTATTCTTGAAAGCCCTCCCTTAATGCTGAGTTTACGTACTGGTGATCACATACATACAGTATATACATACCTTCTAACAGGTTAAAAGTATGTTAGCCCTGACAGCTAACATAAGAAAGCAATAGGCTCCAATCAGTCAGTGTTTCCCAAACCCCCCACTGGTCGCAAAATGCTTTTGTGGGGTCGCGAGATGATTTTAAAATAATATTGTCATACTGTGTATAACATTTGTAAAATAAAAATGACTCATTTTATTTGTAACGCACTTTATATTTGAAACAAATCTCAGAGTGCTACAAGGTAAAAGCATCAAGAGTCATATATTCTGCTAAAAAAATGTTTTAAGTCCTTTTTTAAAACTCTGTGATGCCCTCAGATGGTCAACATATACATACTGTGTTATAACATTTGTGATATTATACTACTACTATACTATCATTATTTTAGTTGTCATTATTTTCAATTTTATGATACTTAGCCAGACTACATTTGTACGTCAAAAAGAAGTACTTCATAGCTTACAAGGAAGGGGTCGAGAGCTATGACACACACACACAAACACACACACACACAGACACACACACTGCCTACGGACATTTTCCATGGCCGGCGCCCCCCAGCACCCCCACCCCCTCCTGTCCACCCTTCCATGTCCTGAGGGGGCAGGGCAGACAGGCTGACTGACTGTACTGTCATTCTCTCTTCCCCCCCAAGGTGGAACCCCACCCTCCTCAGCCCCAAACAAAACAGGTTTTCTATATCAACCCTATAGCAACTCCACGGTTCCAAAACACCACGTCCAAGGTGCGTTTACCCCCGCCTCCGGGGGCGCGGGGGGGGGGGGGGGGGGGGGGGGGGGGGGGGGGGGGGGGGGGGGGGGGGGGGGGGG
>JAOEHI010000002.1:5048370-5065097 GCA_025447815.1 Percopsis transmontana | reverse complement strand
GGCGCCTGCAGAAGACCAGCACCTTCATTTTCCCCTGCTTCCTCTGTGTGGAGGTGAGTGTCCCTCCAGGACCCCAGCCTGTCCGCTGCCCCCCCGCCACTCCCCGGCCCCCCACCCACTCCCCCCCCCCCCCCCCCCCCCATCCTCCAACATTACCAAACATTAATGTTCCCATAAGCCTTGCACTTCATCCTCTACAAGGCCGATGGAGAGGCAGGACGAGTCAAAAGTAAAGATCCTTATGGAAGTCCCCAGAGAGGCTTAACATAAATATATGACTTGGTCAATTAAAGAGATACTACCATACTAAAAGTATATATATAATTTGTAAATGATTTTTATCATATACACTCTTTGCTATAGTCATTTTATTTTCAGTACACTGTACTGTATTTACTATTGACTCTGACTATTTCGTAGTCTTAATGCCGCACTACTAGTCCCTGTGTTGCAGTCAGTGTTCTACCACCCGTCACTCTGCTTGATCGTGACGCTGCATCCCATCCTGTGTTTGGCATCCAACCCGTCGGTTCTTTGATGTTCTCTTGGCAGAGAGAGAGAGAGAGAGAGAGAGAGAGAGAGACACAGACTGTGTATACATAAGAGCAGAGGGAAGCTTTCTGGGCACAGATTGGGCAGAGGTTGGGCAATGCATGTCCTCTTGGGCACCGTCCGAGTCAGGGTTGTGGAGGGTGGGGGAAGGGGGAATTGGACAGTGCGAGAGAGTGCCTCTCTCGCCCAAACTACCAGCACCTGTGA
Organism: Percopsis transmontana; assembly: GCA_025447815.1. Taxonomy (NCBI): domain Eukaryota; kingdom Metazoa; phylum Chordata; class Actinopteri; order Percopsiformes; family Percopsidae; genus Percopsis; species Percopsis transmontana. The sequence goes on along the minus strand of JAOEHI010000002.1, from coordinate 5,064,338 downwards.
TCAACCAGAGCTCTGTGTGTGTGCAAGCTTTCGTGGTCATAATACAAAGTAGGCCAAGGATTTTGCGGTAAGGGTGGCTGACTATTGCTGTACAACAATGCTCAGGGTTTAGGTAATACATTAATGCCATACTCGCATAAAAAAAGGAGGAATGTTAATCCAAGTTATTGTTATATTCAGCTGTGTACACTTCTCACTTAATTGTGTGGGTCTATGTTTCCTTGTGTGCCTGCTTGATCTTTGTGTGTGTGTGTGTGTGTGTGTGTGTGTGTGTGTGTGTGTGTGTGTTTGGTGTACTCCTGTGCGTCTGCGCACGTGTGCACACGCGCTGCCGCCCTCAGCTGTGGGTGAACCAGGAGGACGGAGGGGTGGAGCCAGCCGAGGGGACCAGTGAGGTGCAGAACGGCCACCTGGACCCGACCAATGACTGCCTGTGTCTGGGTTCGCCCCTCCAAAACCGCGACCAGATGAGAGCGAACGTCATTAACGAGATCATGAGCACGGAGAGACACTACATCAAACACCTCAAGGACATCTGCGAGGTACAACACACACTTACACACACTCACATGCGCACACACACACACACACACACACACACACACACGAGGTGTGATTTAAAGTCATACTGCAGAGGCGAGGGAAAGAGGTAAGAATGCAACGCCTGTGAAAAACGTGAGGAGGGAACACAAGACAAATGATCACATCGAGTCCCAACAGTTATTTTAACAGCAGAATTCCCTCAGAAATAAGATAGGATTGTCATTTTATGAGTAAGGGTGGCAGCTGTGCATCATCGTAAAGTCTCGAGGCGAGATGGGCGGCTTTAAAAAGAAATATTAATAAAGAAGTGAAGATACCTGGAAAAGTAAAAAGTAACATCACCTTGCCTTAAAGAAAACTAAACTTTTTTTTGGGGTGATTTCAGTTTTTGTCAAATACAAATAATAAATGGTGTGCTGCCTTGCTACCACTATCTATAGTTTTTCTGGAATTTTAAATTCTTTATGAACATTCTCACTTTGTTAGATGTTGCAGCAATCTGTAGTGTTGGTTTTGCATGTGTGGGCTGAGTGCTCAGTTTTTAATGATGTCACCCTATGTAAATGTAAGGTTATTATTTCACACCTTTCACCCCTAGAGCTCATATTCATACAGCAGACAAGAAAAGCCATTTGGCAAAGTGGCATGTCATGCCATACCTTACTGCAATAACTGAAACACACCCTTCCATCATGCTGAAAGAGCAATTTGATAAACTGATATCATAGTTGTCTGAAAACTAAATGACTGTTGCACTTATCAGGGTCCTACTTACAATGTTCCTTCTCAACCAAACTTGAGTATGTTCTCCCCGTTTCGACTTGTCTTGGTCTTGTAGGTAATCTATTTTATTTCCCGGACTTGGTCTTTTATTCATGTATTTATTCTTTACAATGAAAACTGTTGCCGCTCTCCTCTACCAAAGTATCTTACCCTGTAAAATAGTATGTATGTAAGGCCACATGGTTGGATAATTAGGAATTAGTTTTGTTTGTTTATTCAGAACAGGTATTGACTTGATGTCCTTAAATTCATTATTATAAATGAATCTGGAGGGTATAGTATGGTTGACTCAATTTTGACACCAGCTAAATCCTAGTTTAAGTTCAGTTTTTTTGTCACTATATTGACTCTTTCCTCATTCCCATTTGGGACTGTTCCTGCTCCTGGTCTTGGACTAAGATGGTCTTGACTACTTCTGTTGCAGGGCTACCTGCGTCAGTGCAGGAAGCGTGTGGACATGTTTAACGATGACCAGCTGAGGGTGATCTTTGGGAACATTGAGGACATCTATCGTTTCCAAATGGGCTTTGTTAGAGACTTGGAGAAACAGTACAACACAGAGGATCCCCACCTGTCTGAGATAGGACCCTGCTTCCTCGAACATGTGAGCATAAACACACATGCACTAATACTGTAAAGATGCTATATTGATAACAATGTTTGAAACTAATCTTTTATGTTTAAAATATATTTGCGCCGTATAAGGGAATAAAGTCACTAATGTCACTAATTAGTCTGTCACTAATAATGTATATTATTAGTGACAGACGGCGCTGTTTTTCTTTTAAAATAAAACTTGAAATTTGCGTAATTGTTAAGAAGTTAATTCCCAACAAAAGCGAATAATTGCCAACACACAACATGTACTAATATAGCCTGGTTAAAACCATCCAGATAAACAAGCTCCACCTTTAGGATTTGCTTCGATTCGCATATCAGTCTGGGAACTCTCAATTGAAAACCTTGGTTACACACCCACCGACCAATCAGAGCCCAGGTTCCTCCTCCATATATTGATACTTAAAAAGAAGACCGGCACTGGATCATTTCATATTTATGTATAGTCTTTTATCATTAGTATGTCAGTTATGGCTTTTGTATATGGCATACGATTTACCATACTGTTAGATCATGTATCATATTGGATGCCGAACATGGCACACACACACACACACACACACACACACACACATATCTATGGTCAATTTCAAGTCTCCAATTAGCCTAACCAGCCTGTCTCAAGGCTAACGTCACGCGTCTCTCTGCTGCTGTATCCCACAGCAAGACGGATTCTGGATCTACTCAGAGTACTGTAACAACCACTTGGACGCCTGCATGGAGCTGAGCAAGCTGATGAGGGATGGCAGGTACCAGCACTTCTTTGAGGCCTGTCGCCTGCTCCAGCAGATGATTGACATCGCCATAGATGGCTTCCTGCTCACCCCTGTCCAGAAGATCTGCAAATATCCACTTCAGCTCGCTGAGCTGCTCAAATACACTGCACAGGAGCACAGGTAATCTATATTTAGGCCAGATGGTACCTTAAAATGTAAATGAACATATCTATTAACAATGTATCCTTCCACTGCAGATGCTTTGCCATACAGCTGCATGCATTGGACTTATTCTACATATGCGTCAATATGCATGCATACATTTTGAGAGATTTCTATGATAAAACCATTTTGTCAGGATAAAAAAAAACTTGGAAAAGAATGATAATACACTAAAATGTTTCAACAGTAATTATTGATAACCATATCCTATCAGTTTCATGAATGTATATTTGAGCGATGGGGTCCTGTCCTTGCATAACCCAGTGTAATGAAAGGGGTGTAATCAAGGCTTTAGGACAACACAAAGGCAGACTACATAGTAGCCGCTTACACAATGTAAACCCAGCCCTTGAATGCTCGTATATTAATCCGCCTAGATGGGAGCACACTATCAAGCGCACAAAGCAAATTAAATACGGTGAGAGGGTGTCAGTGCGTCTCAGCCAGCTTCAGGTCATTCACAATCACACGTTCCCAGTCAGGAAGGGACGGGTGCCAGCTCATCCAGCTAGGCTTGCCAGATCAGTGTTTGACTGTTAGGAGCAGTGGAGGATCTGCCAGATACACACATACACTCACAGATTTCAGGAGCGTGCGCGCTTATACGTGCACGCACGCACACACACAGAATAGAAGTATCTTCCGCAGTCAGAGCTGGATCCATAGCACGTCAAAGCCTGGAGGATAAACCCAGCTCAGTTAGCCCAGCATTCAGAATGAAATGTGCCTGATTGGAATTTAATTGTGATACATTATACTGACTGTGTTCCAGTTGACTTACTGCTGTTACTTGAGTTTATAACCCTCTTGTTTAATAGGCTTTGCCCCAGCTATTACCTCTGCAACATTTTATCCTCTTTTTTTACTGAATGGCCCATCTCCAAAGGCTATAACTTGTGACTTTACTACCACAACAGTATTTAACAGTGGTGATGGGTAAAGCTTTTTGTAGGTGTGGCTGTGCCCATAGGACAAACATGGTGATGGCTATATCACCTAAAATACAGTATGTGACTTATGTTCTGGAAAATAATATCCATATTGTGCATTCAGTAATATCAGTAATATTAAGTAATATCAAAAATTGCCTATTACTCACTTGATGGTCTGAATAATGGCAGTGTTTCTGTGTTATGTCAAGTCACTTTGCTTTAAAAAGTCATGAATGTTGCAATAGCATTATAGTATATTATAATAGCATATAGTATATTTGAGACGGCATTCTAGACTAGATTTGATACGTATACCGAATATTCAATATCCAGTGGACACCCCTATATTATCTCATCTCATCTCATCATCGTCCGCTTATCCGGAATCGGGTCGCACCCCTATATTATGAAGCAGTATATTAAGGTGTGTTCTGTCTTCATAGTGACTATCGCTATGTGGCAGCAGCCCTGGCAGTGATGCGGAATGTCACTCAGCAGATAAACGAGAGGAAGAGGAGGCTTGAAAATATTGACAAGATCGCCCAATGGCAAGCCTCTGTTCTGGACTGGGAGGTTTGTGTGTATGTTTATGTGTGCCTATACATTCCTGGCCATTAATGCTTTTTAGTCCCCATGAGTTCATTGGGTGTGTGTTTGTGTCTCGGCCTACGCAGGGAGAGGACATCTTGGACAGGAGCTCTGAGCTCATCTACACAGGCGAGCTGTCATGGATCTACCAGCCGTACGGGCGTAGCCAGCAACGGGTCTTTTTTCTCTTTGATCACCAGCTGGTGCTGTGTAAGAAGGTAGACCGCTCTATCTCTTCACTCCCTGTCTCGTCTGTCTCTCTTTCTTTCTGTGATATTATTGGCTTGACTTTCACCTCTTTCTCTTGGTCTCTCTTTTGTGAACCAAGAAAATTCTAATCTCCTTTTTTTTGTGTTATGTTTCACAAAACTTTATTTAAATAATATTTTTAGACTTACAAGAAAACCATTTGCCATCTCATAACCTTACCCAAGTGTTGTAAATACGTGAGGTGACGTGAGACGCAGCTCCCAGAGCAAAAACCTGTCCAGATCCTCTCCGCCTGTCACAAAATGTGAGAGCCGTGATAGTTTGGGCCCTAATGCTCCACGCCTGTGGTCTCCTGTCAGAGGAATGTTCACGCTTGGTCGGATTGAACAGTACAAGTTCACAGACAGACACCAAGGAGGACAGAGAGGTGCATACACACACGCATACAAACACAGCTGGCTAACTAAAGCAGCTAGGCAAACAGACATACTGTTGTCTATTGTCTCCAATGACCGAAACCCAAGCTAGCACGTTAGCTAGCATGTTCGTTAACTTGTTATCTTGCGTGTTGGCGCGCTATTAACATCAGTCTGTACTCCTCTGTTCTGGTCTGCTCATAGAAGATGGCTGCAAGACATGCTTAAATATAAAATCCTGCATCTTTGTTCTCTACTTCCTTCTGCAGGCGGCTCTGTACTACAATGAGTAATGGCAACCCGCAGGGTGTTTTAGGGCCTGTGTTGTGTGTTGCCTTCCTTCCCTTGCTTTCATCTCCCCCTTATCGGTACAGAGTTGCAGATTCATCTCTGCATGCTTATTAGAAGTTTGTATTCTATTATTAACCCACACCACCCACCCCCTAACCTCTGCATTAAAGCTTGGTATTTGTTCCCAAGGTTATTGCTCGTTATGGAGATTGTTTTATGTGGACATTAAGTTTTAATTACTACTCAAATGATTTTGAGTAGTAATGAAAGTGTAAAGTGTAATCTAGTTATCTTGAGACAGCCATTTTGTGTTTAGTTGTAGTAAGCATTCTTATATAGTAAGTAGCCTATACAGACAATATTTTTTGCATTAAATAAGCTAAATATAAATGACACTATTACTGCGTAGAAGCCTTGCATTTACCTGCTGATGTTTTGGTTTTGTAAGTTTATTACTGTATTTGTATGGATTTTTTGTAACCAATTTGAAATACTTTGAACAAAGGTTTTCTCTACAAGTCAGAAGTTGTCCATAAGGGGCTTTCATTCTGTTTGGGAAAAATATGCATCTGAAATATCAATTGCAATCAGAAAATTGATTTCACAAGCATAAGCATAATGTAGCTCATCTAAGCAGTTACAGTACATAATTATACACAGCTTTCCTCATACTCACTCACATAGGTGCATCTCAAACATGTAACTGTAAACAAGGTTATTCAAATGTGAGTTTGTACATTAAACTATAATGTGGAGTGTGCCGTTATGGGTGTGTTTTAGGCAGTAGACGGAGAGATGGAGATGCCTGGGACAGATTCTCAATGGTTCGTCTGCTGATTTTTGCGGACTCACACCCAGACACGCACACTAACACACCTGCCTCTCCCACAGGATCTGATTCGCCGGGACATCCTGTACTATAAGGGGCGCATCGACATGGACCGCTACGAGGTGCGGGACGCCGTGGATGGGCGTGACGATGACTTCAATGTTAGCGTGAAGAACGCTTTTAAACTGTGCAACAAAGACAGCGAGGAGATCCACATCTTTCTGGCCAAGAAGCTGGAAGAAAAGATCCGCTGGCTCAGGGCCTTTCACGAGGAGAGAAAGATGGTGCAGGAGGACGAGAAAATCGGTTAGTCATGCTCCCCTCTGCACCTCCCTGTTTGGAGAGCATCACTCCCATTCAAAATGAGGACTCCAGCTTGATTTATATGCAAGTACACAGCATTGGCTGCAGCATGCTACAAGGCCGCTTCGCTACAGTTGGTAAACACGAGGTCCCTTAAACCAGTAGTCTCATACTTTTTTACCCCCAGAAGGAAGTGGTTCATACAGTAGCTTAAATCCAAGATCCAGTGACAAACCAATTATTATTTTTACTGCACAAATTTAACACCGGCGTTTTGGCCAAGATAATCATAACATCCATTGTATTAAATGATGCACATTTTTATTTATATATAAGATAATATAACGAATTACGCTAAATTATTTCAAACCTTGAAACCATCTTTCGACCTTTGCTTTGAAACCGCTGGTTTCAAAGTTAATTGACTTGTTTCTTAAAACATACGATACTTCAAAGTGTCTAGGAAGCTGGTAACACATTTTATATATATATATATATGTGGTATATATAGTGGGAGACATATATATATATATATATATATATATATATATATATGTATTTATATATATGTGTGTGTGTGTGTGTGTGCGTATGTATGTGTGTATGTATGTATGTATTTATTTATTTCTCCCACTGGTACACATCTGCATATCAACATGCTGTAAGTGCCGGTCACTACTGGTAGTGGTTATTCTCAAATTACCTCAGAATGAAAATTTGTATTGTTGTAGTGTCATCATTCAGGAAGCCATTAAGATTAGCAATTATTGGCTAATAGCCTTGAATTTGGGTTTCTTTCAGTTCTCCTTAAACTAAAGTTTCACGCTGTGGAATGTTGTGTTTTGCTTAGGGTTTGAGATCTCAGAGTACCAGAAGCGGCAGGCAGCCATGACAGTGAGAAAGGTGACCAAACAGAAAGGTGAGGCAACAAGAAGATATCAGGTGATTTCCCTTTTCTTCCTCTCCCTGGTCTGCTCTGTCTTCTCATCGCTGTTTACTCTTTTCTTACCTGCTGTGTTTTACCCTCTACACCTTTTAAAACACACACACACACACACACACTTTGCTTATGAATGAGTCTAGGTTAGCCATTCACTTAGAAATGTTAAGCAGATTCATGTCCCAGCATAATGCGCTATATATTTGATTTCCTTTGAGCTAAATACCTCTCAGCCCTTACATGAGGATGGCTTATTGTTAAGCATCAATGAAAAGACAGAGGGCTGTTTGCATGAAGTATGAGTTTAAAGGACAATACTAGTGTTTATGACAAGTGGGTCCTGTGCCATTCTTGTCCTGATACATTTAGGTGCCTCATGTTGTTCAGAACGTTTTCCCATTATTTAGTTATTAGGGTTGTCTTTTGAGCATTTGACTTTCCGTGAAATGCTCGTCTTTGAGTTGATGCTGTTTTCCAGAAAAGTCTTATTTTATTTTTTTATATATATATATATATATATATATAATGTTAAAGGGGTTTATTGTGATACGGATATGTGAAGAAAATATCAAGGGTATAATTTAATTTGAACTTATTGAATGAGATATTACATCTAAGAAAGGCAAAGGACCCCTAAGTCAAAACAGCTGATATCATCCTTTAAGAAATAGCCAGACTAGATGTATATACATTTTTACCATTACTGATGTTGTTGCTAGTATTGGTTTCACGATAAGCATGACCATCCATTAATTTGGTAATGATGAACTAATGACCACTGCTGGAATGTTCTCTCTGACGTTAGGAACCCTGTAGAAGTGTATGTTGTGTGTTTCTAAGTGCTGTATGTGTACATGGCTGGCACAAGGTGAAGTACTCTCTTGAATTTCAGATTCATTTATAGATTTCATCTTGAGAAAGAGGGCCATGTTGTATGGACATGGTTTGAAAATGCTAAAGGTATATGCATTAGAGTTCTACCTAGAGCTAGCGCAACAAGGTGCCATGGCAACTGCTAAGCAGCATTGGGAGCGGTTGTGATTAGCGTTAGCATTGGAGCATGCAGCCACTGTCCAATCTGTCTTTAAGCCTTATCTTGACTTAAGATAAACAGGTCTCACCAACACTAATATCTAAGCCTAAGCCTTTCCTGCTAAACAGTGTGGGAAAAAAAGATCCTTAACATAAGACATGTTTTTCATCTTTTTTTCCCAAGATGCCATGGCAACTTTTGAATATTTCATCTCCAATTGATTGTTAGTTTTTGATAACACTAGCTTAGTTGTAATGCTTGTAGATTGTGGATAAATTACATTGTAGATTGTAGTTGAGCGCATATTAACAGCTTTCTGTTGGATGTATTTTTGCCTCTTATGTGTTCTCCAGTCTTATGGGTGCTATTCAAACAAACAAGCTGTCAGCAAACACAGTGAACAATGTCCTCGTCCAAATGGTTTTATTGCTGTATGATTTGTATTAGATGTAATTCATCGGTTCTTTGGTTTGACTGCTATCAAATTTGTTTGAATAGTGTCTTTAGCGTCTCCCTTGTGTCATTACTGAATTCCATGTTTCCTCATTTCAGCTGCCATTATATTTTCATAGCATACCATATATCCCAGGTTTAGTCTGCAGGAATGTTAACTTTGTTAATATTCATAATATGTGTGCTTGTTCTATGTGGCAGCATGAATCGGTGTTGTGTTGTCGTGTCGGTTCGTGACGCACCACTGACAGTATTTCCTCTTTACTCTTTGCCCCCTCTTTTCCTTTTGCTTTGTGTCCTAAACTGCCTCCTTGTTCCACTCCCCCACCCACCCCGCGCCCCCTTTTGCTCTCTGGCGCCTGCCTTCCCAGGTGTGAACAGGTGCACACCACCCTCATATCCGCCCCCCCAGGACCCCCTCAGCGCGGGGCAATATGAGGTATCGGAGGACATGGCACAAGGAGAGGTTTTTGAATTCAGTCAATCCAAAAGAGGCCAGGCTCCTTTCTGGCATAATTTTAGTAGATTAGCTCCATTTAAGAAATAAGAGACCCACAGACTCTTGTGAAGGACCAGCTATTTTTCTTAGAAGCACTAAACGTTGGATGATTATGTCCCATGATGAAGAAAATATAAAAACATACATACAAAAGTGACTTTGAAGTGAAAGGACCGATGTTAATATAAAGCGTGATTGGAAGCATCGAGGACTGAAGACTTGGATTAAAAAAAAAAAAAAAAGACTTTACACTTATGTTGTTCTTAGTTATGCTTTGTCGACTCTCATGAACTCTCTCCCTTGGATTCTGCAGCACACATTAGTAACTACCAATCACCTGAATGTCCCACAGTTTCTGATACTGGTTTTAGGTTTATTTTAATCGTAGTTTGTTTGTCAGAAACATAAACCGTTGTTTTTCCCCTACAAGTCCAAGGTGGGATTTTCCTTGTAGTGTAATCGTGCAGGGAAGCTGAGATCCTGGTGCGCTGCTATGTGAGTCGTGCTTGTTTGCGCGTGTTTTCTTCTGAATGCCTGAAAAACGGACAGGTGTGCGGGTCCTCTCCTTCCAGCCTCCCTTTTTTCTGTCTCTCCATTCTCCCCCATCAGTAGCTGTCGTTTCTCAACGCGTTGGTGCTCTCCTCACCCACTCTCAAGTCCCACAGTGTAATCCCCTCTCTATCGCCCCCCTGCATCCCAATGTACGCCCTCTATCTCTCTAGCCACCTGCGCTGCCTCTGTGATTTGCTGGTTCGCCCAGGACTAGTCTCATCCTCTTATAAGGCTGCCACTGGCCACGATACGAAGGGTCAGGGAACAAATCAATAGTCGCAACATCAATAGAACATTTACATCCCTTCACCAAGCACTTTTGACAGGGTATTCATGCCCTATCAAGCCCAGGGGCTGTGGCTTGTGTCTTGTGGCCTGCTGTTGACATTAAACAGCTGTGGGCACTAGATAGGTGGGCTGAGGTCTACCTACACCTTAGAACTCACCAGCCCACCCCCACCCCCCGGAGACCACCCTTGTAGCACTGTGCTGGCACCTCATTAAGTGTCTGGAAATAGCGCAGCCTACCTCTGAAAAAGTCTACTGAGAAATGAAGGGAATTCGATGCAATGATCAAATATAAATAATGTCTCTTTTCTGCGCCAGCTGTGAAAAGGGTCTTTTTTAGCTAAGTGGATCGTTGTCGTATTGCTCGCAGAATTAAAAAGCACAGCCCAAAATGAGTCAACATACTCATTTTTCCTATGTTTTTGAGTGATAAACTGGCACAAACCTGTCTCATGGGGTATATTTGCTATTTCAAATGTACCAACGTGTAACAATGTATGACAGAAGGGAAAATGCTAACCAGGACAAGGTGAAAGGCTCAATATACAGCATAGAATACAAAAACTAGACAAAATGAACCTGGTCAAGTTTGTAATTCTGTAATATTGTAAATGAGTAGTCAGTGCTAATTGACTAGTCTAGTAGTCAGTGCTAATTGACTACTAGATTTCGTTGCCAGGAGGTTGACTTTAACTGCCAGCATGCAGTTTTCACTCATTCACATTGACTCGCGTCTTAACAGCTTCAGCCACAACACCTGTGTGTCCTTCCCTGCCATTGTTGCCCATATGTGATCCATGCTAGCCAGCCAGTGTAATATTGTGATTTACTACTGAGGTCTGTTTAACTAATCCACGAATTCAACACAAAGCTGCTGTGTGATGAGCACGGTCACGCCCTAAAGCAGATGGATGTGAAATGCAATGCCAATGGAGCATCTACCTACAAAAAAATACCAATTTGCAAATATGAAGGCGTATTCTTTTCTACAGACGAAATGTCAATTAAATCATATCTGCTCATGGTTTTCGATCATAGTTTGACCTCAGATACAGTAAATTTTTGTGTTGAATTATATCATCTGATGGACAGTGCATATACAGTATGACAACTTGTGTAATGTGATATATCATATATCTTCACTATTCACCACCGTGAAATGAAAGAGTTATATATCGTTCTATGTCATCTGTTTGCCTTCTTATAGGCCATATTATAACCTTTTTTGAAAAAAAACAACCTTAGACTTGCTTTATATGTTGTGTACTTTACTTTTCATTTCAGTAAAGACAGTTGAGAAACGGGTGAGATGGTTGGTGGTGTCTGCCGATATGGCTTCCATTAAGATTGTCGTATAAGATAATTCCCTCACCGGGCAAAGTGAGCAGATATGGTTCCCAGGCCACGATAACCTCAGGTCCAGCGCACAGTCCCCCCACGACCCCCTTCTACCAACACACTTTACACACTCAGCTTGCACGCCAACAGATACTGGGACAAGCACGGAGGCATATGCAAGCACACATACTGTACACATAGACACATGCTCATACACGCTTACTGGCCCGTTCTGCTGCTGCGGAGTAGAGAGATGCTATCTAACAGTGCCTTCCAGCATTCCACTTGTGATTATCTATTCAGTTTCACGGGCAGATTTGAATTAGTCATGTATTTTCTCCTTCAGTGTGGGAATTGCATCTTTCTCTATCTCCCTTTCTCTGTCTCTCACACAGGGAATTCCAGTTGCCCACTCGGACAAAAACAGAAGAGGTCAGGCCTCTTTTGTATGAGTAGAGATACTATTAAAATTAACATGACTTCTTATTCACACTAGCACAGCAGTAATATGGCCTTGTACCACAACAAAACATGAGGTCATTTCTAATCCCAGATGCTCACAAACTATTGTTCAATTCCTCTATTTTCTGTTTAAGACGCGATGCTGAAAGTTACAAATTTTCAGTTGGACACTGAGTTTTTCATCTCTAAATTATCATTCACATTTTAGAGGTAACAACGTACGCTACTTCTGATGAGATACAAACCGAAGAAACAATCATCTATTTTACACTTAGAAGCTACACACTGTAAATAATGTAAAAAGAAGAGATCATATATTTGGATATTGGTATTTTGCGTTGGAGACGAATGTTGTGCCAGTTCTAGCGTGCGGTAGACCTCTGTAACAGGTAGATGCATGCTTGTGGCATCCAATATTTTGCATGATACTTAAGACAACTCTTAACAGATTGTTTTGCTTCATTTACTACCACCGCGCAATCTGGAACCGTTCACGAGAACCTATACCATCTCACTTAACGGAGCCCTTTTATCTTTCCCCTTTTCCACCTGTCCCCTTGCTCACTATACAGTAAGGGTTGTAACCTACATTCTTCTTTATTTTTTTTCATTCGTCCTTATTTGTTGTCAAATGGAGTGGATCACCACAGAAAGAAGCTGAATTAAAGTTCTGCCTGTAACGGGGGTGGGTGGGGGGGATGCTGATGCTCTTCTGTCCAAATAGAATGGTTATTAAAAACTGTTACATTAGGTAAATCTTTTAAAGACAACATACGCTGTCATGTGCCAACTGCTGGTTATTTGTGGAATGCCATTAACTGCTGAGGCTAAACGGGTATACATTTTTTTTTTTTTATGTAACCAGTCCACCAAATAGGAATTTACACTGATCATTGGTGTTTGCATATAGGTTTTTAGTCAAGCAGAAAAGCTGAACAATTGAGAAACCTCTTTAGATGAGCTAAAAATATACATAATCCTGGAGATGCTCACACACACACACACACAAACACAGTGCTTCATTACCAGTCATATGCTCCAGTCTCTGCTTGGCACATAAATAATTATTTATAAAGTACAATGATTTGACAATACCAATCAATTATCTCATTCGTGTTTACTGAATTTGGTTACATTACCATTTATATTAGCACATTGTTAAAAAGAATTATGTATTGTTTTCTTTTTAATATAACTGAACCTATACTGAGAGCTGAGAGCTTGGTTCAACAAATTGCTGTTAAGGAAATTTTAGACCCATTTCTATTACAAACCAAGGCTGCTTACATTAGCTGATGAATATAACTGCATCTACCGTTCCTTGGATTGAACTTGATTTTGTGTTGTTATTTTGGTCCAGGGGGCACATTTGCCGGTAATAACATTGACAAACATTGGCATAGCAGCATCTTTGATTGCAATTATTCGTTAATTATGCAGTTCTGTGTTATTTCGGAATAGTCAGGGTACAATGGAGTTTTCACAGAGCCATACTTCACATGGTTCTTAACGATAACAAGGTATTAGTCGACCTGGGACCCCAGTTGTGGAATTTGCTCTATCCATTGTATATTACCATCTAATTTAAGGTTTGGGTTTTGACTACCACAGGACATTTATTTACAATGTTCATCCTTAGGAAATGCCACCATATGCAAATGTGTATTTTTATTTCCTGCTGGCCTTTTTAAGTTTGATTATTTGTTGTATAAATTAAAATCTTGAAGAATAATGCCTATTCAATCCAGAAACTGTGAATGGGAGAGTGGACATGTCTACTGTATGTACATTATATGTTTTGATGTAATCAGAAGCACTGGGAATATGTTGTATTTCGCTGTAAAAATTAAACCATATCTGATATAGCTGTACTTTTGTTGAAAATAAAAACTCTATATACAGAAGTATGTCTCTAGCTGCCATAGAGTAAGGAAGAGAGAGATTTCCTGTCATATCTTCTTTATATGTTCCATTCACTAAAGTTGCAATGAGATAATAAATTATATTTCCAAAAAGCTGTTTAGATTGTGAGTAGAAATAGACTTAAACTTAAATGACAAGGTGATGATAACATCCCCACTGTTGGCTCAACAATATTAAGCTGAATTTAAAATTGCCTGTGAAATATACGGCGTTGTGCTGACATCCCGTGGCTAGATCTGGTATAGCAGGAATTTGTGTCTCCAAAGTCCCAACAGTTCGTAACTTCGTAATTTTTTTTGCAGTTGCCGGTCCACTTATGTGGTCGTATGATGACCAGTTCAATCAAGGTATTGAAACGCAATATATTTAATAAATACATCTATTCAAAAATTTCAATTTTAACAGACAAATGATATTTCTAAAACAAGATTATACAATGGACATTCCAGTGATTTTCAGCAGTATGCCATGTGTTGGGGAAAATCAATTCCCACTGCAGCTAATTATAAATACATGCTAAATTTGTATTAATAATAATAAGCAACCTTCAGTTCATTGTTGTCAGTCAGCACTGGTGCAATTGAAATATCTAGGCGGCGGGGGGGGGACACAAACACACCAGCCAGGAGATGGAAAGATCCTGTGGCTATCAGAGTTCAGAAGAGACATGCTTGAGGTAGTTTCTCAGGATCTGAGGAATGTCCAATCGATTGATTGCAGGCTCTTTGTTGGCATAGGGGAGGTATCTTCGAATCGCTAGCCGTGTCTGTGACATCAGTGTTTTGGGGCAAACTGATATAAAGGGAAGATCCGTATATGTCACAAGTAAATATTTATACTGGTGTCTCCCAATTAGGAAAAATTTTATCTGAACTGAAACAGTGTTAAATGAACCGTATTAAGTGAATGTGAATTATCATAACACAATATATAGCCTACTGTTCTTACCTCGTTCCTTTAGCAGCACATCTACAGCTTCATTCTGCTTCGTAGTCTTGTCAATGATCAGTGTTGGCAGATACACGTCGGCACCAAAGTCTATTAGCAGCTGGATGTAGTCAGACCCACAGCCGTAGCGCAGACACATCTCCAGCACAGTCTTGGGCTGCTTGATCCTGGCCAGCAACTTCTCCTCGGTGCAGTTGTAGTTGGGGTTGGCCCCATGGAGGAGCAGCAGTTTAAAGCAGTCCAGGTGCCCGTACACGGCAGAGATGTAGAGAGGTCCTCTGCAGGCCGTGGCGTTGGAGGCCCACTCGGGCACTTTGGACCTGACGTCCACCTCGGCTCCGAAGCGCAGGAGCTCTCGAAGGACGTCTACGTCTCCCTCCCGGGCTGCGGTCAGCAGCGGGCTGCAGTTGTTGTGCTGGCTGCCGTTGGGATCGGCGCCAGCCTTCAACAGAGCAACTACACAGTCCAAGTGCTTCCCACCGACCGCCGTAAACAGAGGTGTCTGGGCCTTCACGTCCAGGCTGTCTATCTGTAGGTAAACACAACAACAGTAAGTGGGGCGAGAACGTCACATAATGGTTCCGTGGTCGATGGATAGAATGGATAGCTGCTTAACAGATAAATCAATGCTGAAGTACTTGAATTTCAGCCCTGTTCTGACCACACCCCATCCAGTAATGGCATTTTAACACAACTCATACTGATTAGTGCATCGCAATTTCATTTTATGTGCAATTCAGTATTGGTGTCTTGTAAATGTACTTATCCAGAAATGTATTTAATACTCTGTTGCACTATTGTGTCAGGCTAAAATGTAATTTATTTGTAGCGTACTGTAAATGAGTTATGGGACGTGTTTCATTAATTACCATTTAGTCACATTTTTGCTCTTAATTTTTGCGTTATTAATTGACATAAGATCTCAACTATACTGTGTGCTATTTAAGGATGACAAAAATAACTTGGGGGGGGGGGGGGGGTGGGAACCGGGGTGGGGTATGGTGGGTATTTTAAATGGACCCCCAAACAATTTTGGAAATTTACTAAAAGTTTGCCATCAAAAAATAAAAATTTAAAAATT
>JAOEHI010000002.1:5018455-5048270 GCA_025447815.1 Percopsis transmontana | reverse complement strand
TTTTTTTTTTTTTTTTTTTTTTTTTTTTTTTTTTTTTTTTTTTTAAATATTTTTTATTTTTTTTTTTGTTTTATTTTCTATCCTTCTTCGTTTTGGGGGGGGGGGGGGGGGTGGGGGGTCGCCGGGGTGGGTGAGAGTGAGTATGATAAGTGGACCACCTACCATGTTGGACATTTAGCTAAAGTTAGGCCTGCAACACTTCAATAGTTAAAAGTCTGGTGTCATGTATCTACAGTATACAGTACAACCTATACCTACAAAATGGTACGGTTAAGACCATCAATACCACCACATTTTCTTATCTATTATATGTTGTTCTTACATTCTTCTTTCTATCTATACAATTATCTGTTCGTATGTTGCTTCCTTTCTATGTGGGTTTTCAATGAAAGAATCTATAGAGTCAAATGGCTTTCTGATAGAAGCCCCCTGCCGGGTACACTGGTTATCTCAGGACATGCTAAAACAAACACTATGTAACTCTATATCACCTCTGCCCCATGTTCTAGCAGCAACTCCAGGCACCTCAGGTGTCCCAGGGAAGCAGCCGTCCGCAGTGGCGTGACCGGGATACCCCATCCACTCCGAGCGTTAACACACTTCCTGTACGTGTCCTGGGACAGTAGCTCGGACAGCAGAGCAACGTCATCGCTGCTTACTGCCCGGTTCAGTGCCTGACACAGCTCATTGTCCTCATCCTCCTCTTTAGGCTGCAGTAGGGAGAATATCTTAGAAATGTCCATCAAACTCATGTTGACAGCTTGGCACAGGACCATAGTGTAACTGCAGGCCACCGCACGTCAGAACCCCTCCATCTGTAATGACAGAAATACATGTGCACAAACAACATTTGTCGTTTTTCTTTTGTTTTCATTTTTTTTATATATTTTTTTCTTCATGAATGGAAATACAGTATATGTTTCTAAAATAAACAGGGGCAAAGGCTAAACGCTTCTACGCATGTGATTTCAATGAGGAGAAAACTGTATATGTTCTATACACAGTACATTCATATAAAAAATATCACCCCAGCAAGTTCTAAATATTCAGATTCAAACATCATGTTTCAGTTCTTAATCCTAATTTATTTTTCTCTTACACAAAAAAATAATTTGCAAATTGCTGCTGTGAGGTAAAGGGTAAATTTTTTTTTTAACTTCTTAACTCGAGCATGAATTTGAAATAAAACATTGCAGTCACCAGGGTCTTCCTTAAACTTCAGCCTAATAAATCTGAAAACCAACTTACCTCACTATGCTGGTCGCCAACCAATGATGTTATTGACAATGATATTAATCGTTGAGGTAGTACAAAGCACTTTCACAACTCCATGACCAGTCGTGAGAAAGAAGAGAGAGGTTCTTTGAAAAGGGTGTGATGGTATGGTGTGTGTGAGAGCAATTGTGTGTGTGTGTGTGTGTGTGTGTGTGTTTACTTGGGAGAGATTCAGACATGGCGGAGTGGAGAGGGGTTGGGGCTCCAGTAGGGGCTCTAATTTTAGGCCACAGATGGATCTGTCTAAACTTCCATTCTTGGAGAGTTGAGGCTTGGGGTTATAATTAGAAAGGTGATAGACTTGTGACACTCTGTGTGCGCCTGTCTTCTAGGGTAGCCTGAATGTTTAACTGCCCTGTGTCCTGGGCGAACGCTGGTATTACTACAAATGATGAGGAGGAGGAGATTGTTGTATTTATACTCTATTACAAGGTGTAAATTTATAGCCTCGTGTAATACTGCGTGCCGGCACATTTATGGCAGGGGTACAAAAATGTAAATGTTAATTAATTACATGTCAGGTGGCTGGGTTGCATTAGAGAGGCAATAGGTTTCATGTTGCTGAATTTGAGTAATGGAAAATCCAAATAACACATGATGAACTTGAATAGATGTCTTTAATTTTGTGTTATAGAGTTGTTATCACTGTGGTTCACACTATAGAAAGAGATTTTAGCAGCTGGCAGCTGTATATGTGTCAGCTGAGTGTCAGTAGCTTCTTGGAGGAGAAGGCAATCAGCTGTTATCTTTGCTGCACCCGTATCCTTTTTTTGTCCACTTTCAGGGATTAGGCTTTGCCACACCACATTCTCTCACCAGATGGCACATTCCTGGGATTGCAGGCATGAGGAAACGGCTTTTTAATTGCATTATTATTCAACACACAGACAATTATCATCAAGCGTTGGTGTACGAAAACCGAATACACGTTTTGAGACCTACATGTAATGTAATTTTACGTGTAAATTGCAAATATATATTTCCTAACGCAGTGATTCGGCTACTTATGTAAAATCGTTGGAATGCGTCACAAAGACGCGTGCCCTCAACCCCCCAATGATTTATCTCTACCACTAGGGGGGAGTAGCAACTGTGTGGTGATAATGCAACATTGAAAGAAGAGGAGGCGTAACGTAAACAATTGTATATAGCCTACTACACAAATAATCGTTTTTTGTATTTTTTTGTGTGTTTACCAGTCTCAAACATTTTACGTAGTATCAGTTGTCTTTCACATGTCACTTACAGGCTTTATTTTACACGTAAGTAACCGTGTGATTCGCCATGGTAACTTGTAGCTCTTTAGAAGATATTTAACGTTAGCTTGCCTATCTCTTATCAGACACAAATGAAAATACATGGACAGCTATGATCCATATTTGCTGCAGGCTGTTATGTTTTAATACAATATGGAAGAACAAAAGGCTGTTATAACGTTTGGCAGAAGAATGATTTCTAATGTGCTCAAAAAACGGCAACCTTTCACCCCAGACACGGGGGCGAGAAAAAAGCCAGAGAAACACAAAGAGTCCCGAGAGGGGAGAGGAGATGTATCTCAGTCCAGACCCAAAGAGCGAAAAGATGGGGGGAAATTGGTCGGCGACTGGCCCAGTGATCACAAGCCTCATAACCTCCATCTCTCCGAGGCTCCAAAACGAGAGAGAGATGAAAGAGAGAGAGAGCAAACCTCCCACAATCCCGTGTCTCAAGGTCCCGCCGTCCAGCTGGTCCCCCCTCAACTAATTTCGTTGCTGAAGCACAAAGCGTTCATGGAGGAGATGAGGCGGGTGAGGACTCTTTCTTTTCTTTTTTTGTCTCACTCGTGTGGATGTGCAGTTCAAACG
Organism: Percopsis transmontana; assembly: GCA_025447815.1. Lineage (NCBI taxonomy): Eukaryota > Metazoa > Chordata > Actinopteri > Percopsiformes > Percopsidae > Percopsis > Percopsis transmontana. The sequence continues at coordinate 5,045,151 of JAOEHI010000002.1, read as the reverse complement.
ATTAAAGCAAACCAACGCCCCTCGATCTCATGTAGTTCTACTGTGTTTTCTTTGTGTTACAGTCTCTGGAGGTGGAGTTACACGATCCATCTCTTTGTAAAATGTGTATGCAGAAACGGGCTTCTCTGGCCTTGAACAATTTTATCAGGAGAAAGAAGACACAACTAGATGCCCTAACACTGGATGATAGACTACATAAACACTTACATAACAGAGTAAATGTTTTTGTCATCAAAACACCCATTGAACCCTCTTCGATCCATAACCCTTAGAAAATGTAATTTGTGTAGATTTGATGAATCTGTGGCTAATTTAATATTTCTATGTGTTACAGGACAGTTTGTGCCTGTTGGGGGAGTTAGCGCAGAGCCTACCAAATCCCACCGATGCTCCTGACAGGATTTGGGAGGAGCTACTAGGTAGAGATATGCAGGTCACAGCAACCTAGAGTTTCCTTGACAACGAATCAGGAACGTGGAGTTGCCCTGACAACAAATGAAATGAGGGGTTATCCTGACAAAAGCAACAGAAACTCATTTAGCAAGACCTTGCTGTCCTTTTTCAGATAGCTACAGAAATGACAGGTGCAGTATTAAAACTAAACGGTAGTGAAGTCGAGAGCATACCTAGCATTTTATTTTGATATATTGTGTACCCACCTCTTTTCTTATTAACCACTGAGTGCTCAATTAATCGAGTTAAACATGCTTCTAATGTCCACTGAAAAATGTGTCTTGCCACTTCAGTAAAAAACACCCATTTATTTTGAATTGTATTAAAGTTTTAACACATACAACAATATTCAAACTAAATTAGACTGGTTTTCTTTCTAAAGTTCATAGTCACTTGTACAATTACGACATTAAAACTACATTATGGTTTATTTAGCTATGTATAAACCCTTTAGATCATCACAAAAATTACCATATTCAATGGTAAACATGCATTGCAAAAAAATAAATTAAAGTACGTTGCAACATCTACGGCAATAAACGATAGCAAAATGGCACAATTATTTCAAGTTCCTTTTCATATTATTGCAGTTACATAGTCAGGAGCACAAAACAAATACAGAAGTTGTACAATTATATTAACACACCCAAAGCATGGATTAAAAGCCAAAAGAAAAAACTACTGGGTCCTTAATGGGTTGTGAACAGGTTTAACAACATACTAATACAACTCTGCTGTGACAACAGAAATTGTCCTGAAGCACAGAGCTGAAACTAGCATTAACTTAAACTGAGTCCTGTTCTCGGTCATACGTAAGAATCTAGCTGATAAATATCTAGCTGGCTGACCCTGGATGAGTTATGTTCCCTTTTAACACTAATGGAGCTGGTGGTTTGATCTACTCATCAGGCTTTCTCTTGGGCTTCTTTGGGTTGCGAGAGCGGCTCTTGGCCTTACACAGGGGACATATTGGGGCATTACGATGGATTTGCTGGTGGCATGACAGACAGGCCTGGAGAGAATAGGAGATATATTAGACTTGCTTACAGTATCTGGTACTGATAAGTTATCACAAATTTTTTGCAAACAAGTATTCACCTTATTTTCTAATGCAGAAGTAAAGAGTTAAATTCTGTGGGCAGTCTTTCCACCATATACATATTTTCTCAATGCTACAGCTGCAAGGTTTTTTGTTTACATTGCTTTACAAATAAAATAGAGATAATTTTTGGACTTATACTGTCTGTAACGTCTCAAGGTGCGATGATCAGATGTCCTGACATAAAGGCCACCATTTCAAAATAAGGTAAATCCAGTACCTTCATAGGTGGAGGCTGCTGTCTGAACGTGGCTGTTTGGCGGGCATCCTGTTTCCTGGACACCTGGAGCTGCTGGGCTGCAGCTGCAGCTGCCGCAAGGGATTCTGGAATGGCGGGCTCGTGTGGCTCCTTCTGCCACTCAGCCTTTTGCTTCTCAAAGTAACTATTGAAAACAGCAAGAGAGAAACTGGGTATGCTGTGATTGTTATAAATACTGGGAAACACATTTGAATATTCCATCTAAGATGTGTAAAAGGGAGTAGTGGCGGGAAAAAACATATAAAAAGGCCTAAATTAGTCAACACCATGCTCAAACTCACTTTTATATAGGCATCCAATTTTGAACTAAAGTACAGTCAGTCATTGTATATTTCCCAATGTGTCTGTGTGTGTGTGTGTGTGTGCATGTGTGGGCAGAGGCGGACTCAAGGAAATCTGGCCTTGGACTCACTGGAACACTTTCAAAAAAAGTGTGATATCCAATTTCATTACCCTCTCTGCCTCCTCTCAAAATAGGTTTTGGAATAGAATAGAGTTGAACTTTGATGTCTAAAGTAAGGTTTGTATTAAGAGTATTCAGAGAAACTATTCATATTAAATGGGTCCTATTACCGATAATCCGTGGTGTAAGCTCATAACCCACAAAAGCACCACATTTGCCACATCAATGTGCATTACAACATTTCAAGAACTAAACCAGTGTTTTAGACATATGTGTTCAATGTCAGCCTAGCCTTGAGCATTTCCCCCAAAAGCCCCAATTGAAATATCATGCAATTGCCGAATTTTCACACCTAAAAAGGGTCATTATGATATCCAAGAGTTACTTTTTTGGCATTAAATGTGCAAAATAAGTTTCCAGCAGAGATGCTATCACATCCATTTGGAAAGTCTGCTTCCCAAAGAAACCACTGTGCTAAATCAAAATTAGCTAAGGAGATCTGGAGCCTGTGGGATACCAGAGAACAAGCCAACAAGAAGGAAAATAGAGAGGTAACTTGCAAAAGTACAGTAACTATGCAAATAAACTGAAGGACAATTTTATCAAAAGCTCATCTCAATTTGCCACAGAGGAATAGTATATATGAAATAGTATATATATATATATATATATATTGCAGTAATTTACATCTATCTTAAAATGTTATTTAAATTTGAAAGTCTAGTGGTGGTCTCTCAACCAATCCAAACAAACTGCAATACAAACAAAAAGCAACTGAAGGAAGTCAACCATCTTAACTCAAATATTTACCTTGCAAATTAGGGACATTTGGCTTACTTAACAGAAAATATGTATTAAATATTACAATTACAACATCTCATCTTGATGTTGGCTGCCTTCCTACTAAACCTGCCAAAATGTAAAAATCAATCCCACACAGCTATACGAACTCCTTCCTTATCTGTAGTTTGTACTATGGTTGCTATTTATTATCGTGCTATTTATTTTGATCTTGCAGGAAAAACAGGTGACTTCATAGTGGGGTGGGTGATATCACCAGATATTAGTATCTAAATATATTTATTATTGATAATATAAAGACATACTTTGCACCATTAATACACACAAATGTGCAAGGGATCTGATCCATAACAAACCTCTTGAGTCTACACCCTGATACCCCTTAAGGTGTTTCAGTGCAAACACCAGCTGCTGAACTAGGTTGTTTTTTTATCATGACAGCACATTAACAAATAGATCACTTGTTTTACATCTTTGGTAAAATTACAAAATTAAATAAAACTTAAATAAATAAACAATAAAAATGTCAGGCCCAGTTGCTCTCTGTAATTTACATAAAATGACCTAACCTCCATATGTAAAACTACTCCAGTCTGAATAGGACTGAGAACCCAGACAAGAACACTATTGACCTTATTTCACTCCAGAGAACAAACATTGCTACACTGCAGCATCAATGATAGCTAGCCTTGTAGGAACTATGAAAATAACTCCAAATGATTAGTACAAGAGGAAAAAGCAGAACTAGAATAGCACAGATACAAGGCCTTACCTTGTAGTAAGTAACATAAATGGTCAGTTAAAGCTTTCAGATGGCTGACCTGCATTACAAGATTCCCTTTTCACAAAATTGAACAACTGCCTTTAAAAAAAATCCAGAGAACAAAGAGTCAGAAGTACCTTTTGCTGCTCTAACCTCGAGCTGGGCTACCTGACAGGAATGGTTCATAATTATTTTTTAAGACATTATCTGACATTAGCTGAAATCTGCCTCTGTTTTGCAAGAAATCCTATATTTTTGTCCTTACACATTATAATCAGCTGTTAAAGAGTAATTATATATTTTTCTTATAGTTGTTTCAGGAAATTTAATTAAATGTCATAAATAAATAAAACTGTATAATAATAATAATAATTAAAAAAAATACACCTACTATACTACTGTTATATCGACAGTTTACACACTGGTTCAAACAACTGATAGTAAGCAATGTAGTAATATTTCATTTTGTGTGAGTGTACTAACTCAAGTGAAAGCTTCTCCTCTTCTTCATTAAGGTTGGGGAGCCTGTGTAGACCCAGGGTCATCCTCAGGGCATCAACATGCTCCTTCAGAGGTTTATACTCATCATGCAGGCGTCGAGTTGTCTCAAGCAGTTTGTTCAGGTCATTTTCAGACTGCTTTATGGTGCTCTCCATCTGAAAGTACAGGATAGATGTTTAAATAACCTGTAAACAGCAGGGTAGTTAGGTGGTTGGTTAGATGAATACTCAGGTTAATTTATGATGTTACAGACCTCAATACCCTTTTCTTATATTCAAACTATTCATTTTTAAATATGGTACTCACCACATTGATATCGGCATGGATGAGTCGCAGCTCTTCCACGTGTGCCATCTTTTCCTGTAACAGAAGATCCATCTCCTGTTTGTACTCTTTCAGGTGCTTCTCCTCAGACTCCAGCGCCTCAAACTCAGTCTTCAGACGAGATTTGATTTTCTGCATCTGGATGGTCTTGTTTCTAAAGACAGTGAAGGCAATGAAGAAAAGATACCAGCTGTCAGGTCAATTTAACCAAATTTGCACATTATAAACTTGCTCCATGAAATTTTGGTTTAAGTTACCATTTCATCTAAAATAATTAAAAACAGTATTTTCTTCTAGTTGTGTAGATGGAATCAGAGTCAATATTTCCATATTTAATTTCTATTCATGTTTTTTTTCATAAGCATGTAGTACACCATATTGTTATTTGTTATTATGCATTGCTGAAGTACTTCAGCAATGCATAATAATAAAAAAAACATGAATAGAAATTAAATATGGAAATATTGACTCTGATTCCATCGAGTACACTTTATAAAATGTCAATAGTGTTTAGCTACCAAAATAAGAGGGTGCTAAATGGATTGATTGGCAAAGCGCTAGCTAACCCGTGGTAACATTAACAGCTAACATCTGGCATTTGTTGATACACATCTGGAATGTTAATGAATGAATGTTGGTCAGGAAATGCAGTTACAGTTTCGGGGTATTTTGCTCTTCCTTCGACAATAGAAAGAAGTTAGTAAAAGCTTGCCAACCTTGCCTGAGGCAAGCTAATTTAGAGTACCAGGAGCCTAAAGTAAAGGAAAGAAAAGCTAACATTAGCTAGCTCAGTAACAAAAGCCAAGTCAAGGAACTGTCGTGCCGATGATGTCCCCCCCACCGGATTGTCCGTTTTTGTCTCATCGAAAAAGAACAGAACGAGCCAACAGTTATCATTTGAACGTTGTCTGCAATTGTGTGATAATCCTGATGACTTAATGAATAGACTAATATAACAAAATAACAAATAAAACAATACAGCACATAATACCAACTAACTAATTTATAACACCACAACTACTAAAGCAGAGTCCAAATTGTAGAATTGAAAAGCACTTCTTCGGCTGGGGGAACCATTTCGACATGACACGGCTAGCAAGATACACTTCGGATCTTATTATGTTCGTAAACCTTCCAGCCTTTTTATTGCCCACACGTGCGACATTTTAGTCAATAAACCAGTCTTACCGTATTTCCAAGATATTCTCCAATTTGCACATTATTTCCTGTTCGTCCCCCATGGTTTTGAAATCTTATATCGGCAATCTGACCAGCGTAGTCTGACCAGAGTGGTCGCCTTGTTAATAAAAACACAATAGCTGGCGCGTGCGCGACTGTGAGCCCGCACGCGCAAAAGGAAAGGCTCCACCATTAGCTTTACTGCACTTTCGACACATTAACCTAATCGCGACACTATACCAAAGCGACAATAACTTGTAACTAAAATACAATGCAAATATGGTACATTGTGACACAAACTACTATCTGGCTGTTTTTGCGTCGTAAAATAATCAATTTTATTTGTAACAGAACAGAAAATGGAAAATGAGAGAACACCATCCTCGTTGTGTAAATACATAAATAAAGAATTACTATATTATGTTCATTATTACATCATTAACGTTACATCTTAAAACAACGATGGCCAAGCACCCTATTAGGTCAAGCAGTTTATTGTACAGTATGTACAACTGGCAGGATCAATTGCTGCTACAGGATTGTAGAATGCATTGAAGAGGCCCATATGAAGAAAAACATTTTTAAGAGAATAACATCTAGGCCTACTGATCTAGGATCCCTGGCAAGATCACACTGTTAGATACATTTAACAGGAAAACTGGTTTAAGACCAGGAGTCCCTCTCTTGTTCACAAATACATGGTTGCTGGGCTGGATTAACCAAAGAGAGAGCCTTGCAAGCAATACAATGGTCCATTTTAATTGAACCTAATCCCAGTAGGTATTGCAAGTACTTTCATATGACTCTGTAGAGAAAAGGCTACTGTGGACACATCTCTGAAGCAGTAAAATAAAAGAAATAGAAATGTCTACTGTAAGTACTTACCTTAATTGTACTTTTGTGTCTGGCAATGTTTGGTGAAAACATTAAGTTTAGAGATATAGTGTTGTTCGATATGAATTTATTCACTGCTGCACTTGAAAAGTCTTTTTAAATTTTCCTGTAGTTATGACATTTATTCTGGAAAAGGGTTTGTGGATATCATGTATACTCAATTGTCAGCTGTTTTTAGTTTCTTGCATTAGTGTCCAATTTTTTCCTTGGGGTATTTACATTGTTGTATAACTGACATCTTGTAACATTAGCTACAAAACCTTGCTGCTAAGGTTGTGCTGTTTTGTTCTCCCTATGTCATAAATATTTGTTAGATAACAATCTATTCAGTAAAATGTAGGCCTACAGCTGTAGCATAATCAAGAGACAGTTTATGTAACTGAATTCCTCATTTGATCGTGCTTTTATGCGGATGGTCATTTTTATGCTTATAATTCTGGGCAATTTCCATATTATTCTAATGGTAAATAATAGTAATAGTAAAAGTATTGTTATCATCATTTTATATTCTAGCTATTAATCAAATCTTTTTTTTGTTCCCCCACAGCAGTTTCAATATAACTGAATTACCTTTCACCACACAAATCCAGTATGATCCTGAATTTAGCCGGCTATTACTAATATTATGCAACTGGAAATAATTAAAATGATTTTGAAGACAAAGGATACTGTCATGCTGTTGTTGAAAAAAGAGGCATATACTGTACACACAGGGGTATAATAATAATTAGATTGACTATTTATACTTTATACTTTTGATGTCATGTTTTATCATTATATATTATTTATTACTTTTGTAAATTTAATTTAATTCATAATATTTCCACGTACCCCCTGGGATACATGTATCCCTGGTTGGGAATCAAATCATGGATAGAAGTTAGTTTTATTAGTTTTACAAATACAAATACAAATGGAGCACACAATGTCTCCTTCACATGATTTCTTTTATTTGGTTAAAAAAATCATTGTAATTACCTTAATAATAATAACAATTAATAATTAACAGTTACAGATACAAAAACAAGGTTAGTGTGTGCAAAATGAACTGGTGAACAGGTGTTTACCTCATTGTTTAATACAAGTGAATGCGCATGGACTGAACCCTATAGACATGGGTTTTTATTCTAGTCTAAAATACATTGTGGGCTTCATGTTTTGATTTTAGTCCACACAAAATTCTTGTGATTGGAGTCCACACCTTGTCGTTCTTTTTGGTATTTTACCTGTCAGAGAACCAAGAAATATCCTAGCGTATTCCTGTATTTGATTTGCATGTGACTTTATCTATATTCCCACTGACGTAGTCCTCTCCAATGTATCTCAATGTGAATGTTCTCTCGACAGAATAATGTCCGCGTTACAACCATGGACGCTGAGCTGGAGTTCACTATCTTGCCCAGCACAACTGGCAAGCAGCTCTTTGACCAGGTACAGTATATTGTACAGTTCAAACAAACAGAGTACTAGACAAACCGCTGATCATGTAACTGTTGTAAACTATCGGTTTAGATAGTGAAGACAATCGGGCTGAGAGAGACCTGGTTCTTTGGCCTGCAGTATCAGGACAGTAAAGGCTTCTCCACCTGGCTAAAGCTGAACAAGAGGGTATGGAGAAAAGGCCACATCATATGTTACTGTATACAATCATTATTATTGAATTGGGTTGCAGTGTAATTTGCAGTTATTGTTGTTGTGTATTCGGTAATGTTTCTGTATCACCCCACTGAGGTTAATTAGCATCCTGCCTGCATTTTCTGTAATGCCCCTTCCCGTGGGGCCCCTGTCCCAGGTGATGGCACAGGATGTAAAGAGGGAGAACCCTCTGTTGATTAAGTTCAGAGCCAAGTTTTTCCCAGAGGACGTTGCTGATGAACTTATCCAGGAGGCGACCCAGCGTCTGTTTTTCCTGCAGGTTAGGGAGCTCATTTAAATATTAACTGACAATCCTGTGACCACAGTCACGCTAAAAGATACACACACACACACACACACACACACGTTATTATTATGTGAATTCCTATTATTTCACCATGTGAAAGCAATTTATTATTTTATTACAATTTATTATTTTTCTCTTTTAAGGTGAAAGAGAGCATTCTTAATGATGACACCTATTGTCCACCTGAGACTGCAGTGCTGCTGGCCTCGTACGCCATTCAGACTAAACATGGTGACTACAGGCAAGGCTATCACATGCCAGGATACCTATCTAAAGAGAAGCTCCTGCCCCAGAGGTGTGTAAAAAGCCCCTGGATGGCATAATCAGTAAAAAACATAAATCAGTGGTAAACCTAGGATGGTTTAGCAACACAGCACTAATTGCTAGCGGCGCTATTCCCGCTGAGAGTCTGGAACCGCTCCACATTCAAATATTATGGCAATTATTTTTTCTCATGATCCTGGCACTGGGTGGCAGTTCTATTCACTGGGTGTCCTTACCAATACAACATCCAGCTGGACACATCAGTTTCCTGGCCTGTTCAGACAGTGTTTCTGGTCCGTAGACGAAGTTACTACAAAATCCAATTTGAACACTCTTAATTTCCATGTGGCCTGTTTATTTTGATTTGGGGTCACACAGTCTAGGTCAGTAGCCAATCAGGGAACTCACACAAAATATGTCAGAATATGCTTCTGTGCCAAATGTCTGAATAGTGACTAATCCAAGACTGTTTTACTGGCAGTGAGAAGCTAACACTAGCAGCTAGTGCCAAGTTGCTAAGAACGCTATGGTAAGTCTATTTCACTTGCTAAAACCATGGCTGCCACATCTAATTTATCTGGTCAAATTAGGGTTTTGGAGCAGCACAAGCTGAATAAGGATCAGTGGGAGGAACGGATTCAAGTGTGGCATCAGGAGCACAAGGGAATGTTAAGGTACAACAGTCCCACCCTACACATAATATGTATCTGTCTAAACACTTGATTAAATCTCATTAAAATATCTCTCCTCCACAGAGAAGACGCCATGGTGGAGTACCTGAAGATCGCTCAGGACCTAGAGATGTATGGCGTGAACTACTTCAGCATTAAGAACAAGAAAGGGTCAGAGCTGTGGCTAGGCGTGGACGCGCTGGGTCTCAACATCTATGATAACATAGATAAGTAAGAAACTGTACTCAGTTGTCTCTGAGAAGCTCACTGTTGGCGATTCAATCACCATGGAAACTCTTCTTCCCAAACAGGATGACCCCAAAGATTGGCTTCCCGTGGAGTGAGATCAGAAATATATCCTTTAACGACAAGAAGTTTGTCATCAAACCAATCGACAAAAAAGCTCCGGTAAACATTGCTTTTTGTGGATTGACTGCTATGCACCAACCACAAATCTCATGAGGCATTTTAGCACATGCAATAAACGTCTTTATTGCCACACTGCCAGGTTAAGCCATTTAAAGGCGTGCTGAATACACGACAGAGTGGTAATGATGTGTTGTGGAGCAACTCACCTGCAATAATGTAAACTGACTTGTGTTTGCCTTCAAGGATTTTGTTTTCTACGCGCCTCGTTTGCGCTTTAACAAGCGTATCCTGGCACTGTGTATGGGGAACCATGATCTGTACATGCGCAGACGTAAGCCTGACACGATTGAGGTCCAGCAGATGAAGGCCCAAGCCAGGGAGGAGAAGAACAAACGTCAGATGGAGAGGTACGGTGGAGGAAGAAATGGAGGTTTAATTGTTCACAGTTTACAACTGTGAGTTGTATGTCAAGAGGGACAGTTTTCAGGTGTATGTTTATCCTCAATCCTTCTCTCAGGGCCCTGCTGGAAAGTGAGAAAAAAAAGCGAGAGAACGCAGAGAAGGAGACAGAGAAGATTGCCCGTGAGACCATGGAATTGATGGAGAGATTGAGACAGATTGAGGAGCAGACCAAGAGGGCTCAGGATGGTGTGAAGAGAATATGAATACAAATGCATCTCAAACTCAGTTGCATTTCCTCTGTGTTATCAAATGACTAGAAATTGGGGGCTTAGTACACTGCCATTATTTCTGGTTTTGGGGTCTTTTGTGTTTTTTATTTTGTGTGTATGTGAGCTACAACTGCGTAAACATGCAATGCACATGTGTTTCAGAACTGGAGGAGCAGACTCGCCGGGCACTGGATTTAGAGAAGGAGAAGACAGAAGCCCAGGAGGAGGCTGAACGCCTAGAACAGGACCGCAGGGCAACAATGGAGGCCAAGGCAGCCCTACTACAGCAATCTGATAACCATCTTAAGAACCAGGAGTACCTGGTACATATTTACAACCTTGCACACCCGGACATGCATACACACACATATCTACAGCAGTTAGGTTCAATTACTGTACTTTCGTCAATTGAAGCAGTGCGAGAATAATCACTTAAGGCCGTGGCATGCTTCCGCGTACGGTGCACGCGTACCGTACGCAAACGTGATAACTTGGCATACTCGGTTTTAACGTTGGCAGGAAACGTTTCTGGACGCATGCACACTTCGACCTCACTTCTTTAAAATGAGGCTCTCTTTCCACCTGGTCAGCAGTTTTAAAATGTTCTTCTTCCGTCACTCCCACTCCCCCTATTCTGCCTATTCCCACCTACTGAATTGATATGTTACTACAAGCTCAGCTTTTGCACATGCGCAGTCAACGTGCAGGCAAAGCATACGAGATGCGCGGTCACAAAATTTTGGCGACACACTTACTGTAAGCGTGACGACATTTGCGCCATGCGTACAGTACACGCGTCAAGCGTGGACTGCGTATGTGGAAGCATGCCACGTGTCTTTGTCTTTCGAGCTGTCAGAACCCTGTAACTTCCGGGTTAATGGAGCTAAATCTGGGCCAATAGTTTTTTTTACAATTTGAAACTGTAATTTTGTTTTGATCTTGAACTGAAAATTATAACAATAATTTTCAAAATTACAACTGAAAAATTACAACTGAAAAAAATATAACCTCAAATATCAAAATATATATGAAAGTGAAAAATGTAACTAAAAATTTTATTCAAAAGAATTCCAGAATGTAATCAAAATTATATTTCAACTGAAAAAAAAATTCGTACACATATTCTTAGTTTGATTAGATTGTTGTATTTTTCAAAGTTCAAGATCAAAACTTGAAAAACTTTCAGTTTATTTAAATTACAAAACTATTGGCCCGAATTTAGCTCCTTACGGTCCCGCTACAACAAGCAGTTTGTTCTCGAACGTCGAGTCGAGTTTTAGTTGGAGGAGACTGGTGTTGATTGGGGCAGGGTAAAATGAAAGTAGGTCACTACACAATTAATATCTGTATTGGATCACCCCTAAATGTGATGTTTAGGTAGATTAGCGATCAACCAGCTAAAATGATTCCCTTTGGTATAGCTACATGTGTTTTTCTAACCAATTTGAGAATAACAACTGAGAAAAAACTCTACGGAGACAATGCTTTTTATTGAATTGTCTCATTGACAGTGACCTGAACACTGACAAATCATATTTTAATTTATAAGTACATTTTCCATGACAAAGAGTTACCATTAGAAATGCTATAAAGATTATGTACGATTTTAATGGAAGAGCCAAGGAACTTTTAAAGTTTTAAACATTTAAATGTGTCAGTAAAGATTTTGACATTGACATAGTATGTAATAAACATATAAATAATTTAAATATAATGTCATGGAATGGTGGGTTAATGGTCTGATGGCAGGAGACCAGACAGTAAAGCTGATGTTATGTGTGTTCAGCTTTTTTTCCCTTTCCACATCCTCAATTAGTGCTTCCCCTCAGTCATGTCCCACTCTTCCCTCTACCTTAGTTTCCAATGCCTGGTTGTGTAATAGGAGGTAGAGAAGTGGAGATATCGACTTATCAAGGTGGTGTGGTTGTAAGTAAGAATGAACTGTTTGTCTTTTGAAACAGTAGTTCACCCCACTTTAAAAAGAGGTGCGAGTGCTCTAAATTGCTTTTTCAGGCAGTTTGTAAGTTTTCAATAGAGTGGAAATCGAGTGATTGTTGTGGGCTGCATGTGGTTGTAGTCAACAGAGGGTAAGTCCTTTTATAAGTTCTTTATAGCCACAGTACCCATGCCCACATGTTGACACACCTAGATGACTTGTCCTTACAATTGTTTGATTTGAACAGATTGATCAACTAAGTAAGTACATTGGTTTTAATTAGAGCAAGAGTTGTACGCCTTCAGTGTTTTCAAATTGGCAACACAGGAATGATTTGTAAGTGCAATTGGGAATGCAATACATTCTGAATCACTTGGCCTGAAAGTCAAATAAACGATGTTAGTTAAATCAAGTCATGATGCTGCGTTCACATTCACCGCTCTCACACTTACACACACACGCTTTCACACAGCCACAAGCACTGACAATCAGAGCACATTGACTTTAAATTGGGAACACTCTTAAGTCTTTCCATTTGTGTGTGTGTGTGTGTGTGTGTGTGTGTGTGTGTGTGCGTGTGTGTGTGTGTGTGTGTGTGTGTGTGTGTGTGTGTGTGTGTGTGTGCAGGCCACTGAGCTGGCTGAGCTTACCTGTAAGATCTCCCAGCTGGAAGATGCCAAGAAGAGAAAAGATGAAGAGGCAAAGAGATGGCAGAAAAGGGTGAGGATCAGTTAAAGAAGGGAAAAGATAATGGATGAATTAAAGATGAGAAAATGGGACTTCGTGACACTACTGAGAAAGTGTAAGACCTCTGAATAACAGACACTGCAAGTTGTCTATCCCAGGGAAGTATATCTTTTGACTTTCACATACTTTGCAGTGACTTTCTACCACTTGCTGCTTTGTCCTCTTTGTCATACACAAACTGCCTGGCACTATAGAAGGCAAAATACAAGTATTTCTTACCAAAGTTTGAAGTGCTATAGTGTGTATATGTCTCTATTAATATGTATTAATTGTTTTATTCACCACATACAGAAAATAGTGTAATATTTACTTTTAGTTTGTAGAGAACCTAGAGGACCCAGTCTAGTAAATTATCATTAGTGTTATTGACAAAATACTTTTTTGTGTTACTGTATGTATCCTCCAGTCATTCTTAGGGCAGTGGTTGTCAACAGTGGGGGTCAGAAAATGCTTTTTGCAAGGTCTTGATATGATACTGTCATTCTGAAACATTTTCTGTGTGTGTGTATGTGAGGGGACCGTTGGTCAGAAAGATTGAGAACCACTGCTGTAAAGTGTAGATGTTAGGGAAACAAGACCATGCTCACTTTCAGTATGTTGAACTCCGAAACATCAACATCTAACCACAGTGCGTCTCTGCAATTGGTGTGTGTTGACAGGCCGTGATGGTGGAGGTTGATTTGGAGCGAACCAAAGAGGAACTGAAGTCAAAACTAAGGGGTGTCCACATCCAGGCCTCCGCACACGCTCACATGCATGAGCACGATGAGACAGATGAGAGCAGCGCGGAGGCCAGCGCTGAGCTGACGTTACCTGGTATGGTGCGAGACCGCAGTGAGGAAGATAGAGTCACAGAGGCCCAAAAGAACCAAAGACTCCAGAAAAACCTCAAGGTGAGGTTCACGAATAAACTCAGGCGATCTGTCAGTTTTCTAAAACTAACTGGTTAAAGGTTATTTAAAACAAAGTAAAAGTAAAGTAGTAGCTTCCAGATAACTATATACATTCTGGAATCACTGAGTATGTCGTTGTTTTTGAAGGAAATGTATATATTTTTTCAATGGAAATCACATTAAATTTATCAGAAATGTAGTCTAGACATTGTACATTTTGCAAATGACTATTATAGGTGGAAACGACTTTTTAAGGAATATCTGAATTAGTGTATGTAGTGAAAAACACTGGTTTGAATGGCATGGGTTGTTGTGGACTAAACACAACAATAACCAAATAATGGGGTATTTGGATGGAAAATGGGGAGGAAGGAAAAGATGATGTGGTAGGGAATAAGTATTTTCTTCTCACGGGGGCTCATTCACAGTGGGTTTGTGCTCTCTCGCTCTCTCTATCTCTCTCTCTCGCTCTCTCTCTCTCTCTCTCCGCCAGTTCCTGAGCACTGAGCTGGCCTGCGCTGTAGACGAGAGCAAGAAGACCCCGAACGACCTCATCCATGCAAAAAATGTCAAGGCTGGCCTCGACAAATACAAGACCCTTCGTCAGATTCGCCAGGGCAACACCAAACAACGCATTGATGAGTTTGAGTCCATGTGAGAGAGCTAGAATATCTGTGAAATGTGGTTAAGTTAGACAGAGATTGTAGAAAAATGGGCAAATATTATTGCATGGGTAGTAATAACAAATAACACTATTTGTATTATTATTATTATTATTATGATTATTATCATTATTATGAAACTAGGCCTATATGATGCAGTCTCTAGTTGAAAATCAATTTTAGTGCCATTTGAGCTGAGCTGAGGTCAATGAAAGAGGGACATGACATTTTTTGGAAAGACATTAAAGTACAGTATAGTACAGTGAACAGTAGGTGTTCACTGTAATAAAACAATATGCCTTAATGTTATGTTGCTGTCACCTGTGGAAGATCAATTATTTAACAAACTATATAAAAATATTTGCCCGTAAACATACAGTAGGCCAATGATGCATGTAGGTGTCATACTGTATTACTGTCTTATCAGGCTATGTAATTTCATTTTCACTATGAAAAACAGTTATCCTCTGATTTGATTAAAAATGAAATCAAAGAATACAAAATTAAAAGACTATTTGGTTCCAGTTATATTGTGGAAGAAATAAAACAGAAATATCACCTGTCTAAAGCCTGTCTATATCCTGTCTAAAGCCTGTCTAAAACATTTGTGTTTGAGGCAGCTTCCTATCTAAAGCCTAAATATTTTTTGACATGAAACAAACAGCGTGTGGACTAGATAATTTCCTAAAAATTTCACACTTCTTGAGTACAGAGAAAAAGGGGTCAGATGTAATAACGTTCTTATTGATTCAGCATGGTCTTTCTCGCGAGACATGGTGTCTGGGTAACGCGAGACTAGGCTGATTGGTCCCAACAACTTTGCAGCTGAATGTTGTGAGGGAGGCGCGGCATTGGACTTCAAATGAGAGAAGTTAAATTTTGGAGGTCGCAGCTTATTGCCTTAGCAGCCCTACATATCCGAACATTACACATAAAACCGACATAAATTAATCCAATATTAAATACGGGCGCTGGAGGTAGAGAAAAATTATTTTCTAAAACATTAACCGCAGTGGCCTAGAAAGTGATAGGACACCTACTTTAGGTAGACAGTCAACGCGCGCCAGCCCTTTATTTGTGGAGCAAATCGGCGCGACTTCCTGTCCAGCGCCGACGACTGATCCAAATATCGTTTGAGCAGCAAGGACACAAACACATGATCGAAGTCTCATCGGGTAAGCGGTTTTCCTCCCACGATAATAGTGTTTTCTCTCTTGTCCATGTAAACAAGATTAGGCAACTGAAATTCTACCCCGAGGAGATGTATTTTCATCCGAGAGCCTCCGAGGAAGAAACTCCCAACTCTTTAACAATTAATGAACGAGATCGAACAGATATTCCGGACACCTGCACGTGCCCGAGTGCGGAACTCAGTAACGCCGTGTCTGTGTCCTTGGGTTTGGATTCGATGTTTCAACAAAATGACGCAAATCATGGCTTTGGTGCCTTTTCGGAAAGCGCTGCGAGTCTCGGAGACAGTTCATCTGGTGCGTCAGAGTTTGGAGAGGGTGCGAACATGACCTCAGAATTACCCATGCCAAATGAAACAACGTCTAAAGGTGAAGACTTTGATAAAGTGTGTCACGATATATATCTAGTAAGATGTATGGATCTGCAGAAATCCAGCGAGATGGACGGCGCATACACTGACCGAAGCGGTGTACCGATTGCAAGATATGTCAGCAAGGAGTCAAACTTGTTTATGAACACGGGCGATGAACGTCCCGTCCCCTCTCAACTGGATGAGCTGTTGCCTTTAAATCCATATTCTACATACTCGGCAAACCCAGCACTGTCGAGAAACACACCGGGCGTATGGTGCGGTAATGAACATAATATAGGCATACATAGCAATCGAACCGAGCCCGAGCGGGGCGGATCGAGCGAACATAATTTGTTCTGTAAATACTGTAACTACGGAAAACCCGCTGTTGGATCTAGGCAACAATGCTACTGTGTCCCTTCCAACAACCGACAGGACGGTGGAAAGGGTGGCATGCGAGCAGGGATGACACAAGGATATGGCCAAGTGGAAACTTACCAAAGTGCTATTCCTCAAAGACATGGCAATTATACCACTATTAAGACCGAACCCAACGTTTGGGTGGATTATACTGGCTCAAGTTACAGGTACAAGTATACATTCATGCTGCAACAATAATTGTATTTTCTGATTTGTTTGGATCCGTAATTGGTTTAATCTTCCACAGTGGGATCAGTAACGTTCCTTTTTATATAATTTAATATTATAGCAGCTAGGATATAGCCTACTCTAGATTTCACTTCACGCTGTTTATTAATCTTAATTAATAATTAATTAGTCATCTTCATTCGTCAAGCTGAAAGTTGTAGTAATTCATTCCAACATCTGACATCTTTAATATGTGACACATTGTATTACATTAGGCTATTACAGTGTAATTAAAATAATGTAATAATATTTATCTAGACACCCAAAAATCCGAAATTAGGTCTTTTATCAACCCTAATAACTATAGTATTCCAACATGACCTTTGGACCTATAAGCCTATATATCTGTCTGCACCACATAAAGGAATGAAGCTTACATTTAAAATCTCACATAACTCACAGATCCAGTAGATGATATTCTGTATTTCTTTACTGCGACTGCTAGGCTAACCTAGACAGATAGGACATAGTATAAACATACTGTCTGCCAGCATGTATTGTGGTTCAGCATGCAGCTTCTATCAGCAATAATTTATTTGCACTCCTACAACTGCAAGTGCTCTTAGCCTTGGCCAAGTGCTGTTTCACACAAATCTGGGCTAAATGTTGAGTTTATGTTGCCGTATAATTTTTCTAAATGGTGTCCTTATTTCTGTCGTGGCTAACCTTGCACAATAACAAGGTAGTTTATCAATGCCATTGTAAACAAGAGATAGAACACCTGTTGCCCATCCTGTGCCTAGAATGAGATAATGGTGTCTCATTTTATATGCACTCGTTATAAACTTGATATACTCCTACAGTATCCTAAATTAACTCTTTGTATTTAACCAGATGGGCAACTCTTGATAGGATTAAGACTTAAATAGGATTTAAGGATTTACTGTTCAAGGTTTTGTAACAGACAGCCTAGCACATTCGTATAGGAGATAACCTTTGCAACCTAAATCTGATATTAATTTAGTCCCTAATACTACTGTGTGTGTGTGTGTGTGTGTGTGTGTGTGTGTGTGTATTCTAATATTAATAAAGATTAAGGTAATGTCCAACATGCTTTACTTATAAATCGTCATGCTAAATTATCCAGTCTAAAATTGTAATACTGTACATTGTAGGGATGGGGATTTTGAATCATTTAGTAGTCAACTACGCGTTAAAAACAAGCACTCAAGTACGTCAAAATTAAAATGAGCATTTGGATGCTCTGAAGAACTCAATTTGCAATTAACTTTATTCATAGCACCTATCTTTTTGTTATACCAGTAATATTACTTAAACACAAAAGCAGCCACTCCGATATCAACAAAACACCTTTTATAGTCTGTAAGTAATGTTAATTGCTTGTTTATTAATGTCAGTAATACCATTAGCGGCTGCTTTTCCAGCTGTATTTTCTTTAATGTAAGGGGGTGGGGAAAAAAACCCGTATTTTACTAGTTGAGTAGGTGGTTACGGAACACAATAAGTACAAGTATGTTAAATTTGTGTCCTATAGTCTAATCTAACAGAACAAATCTAATCCTGACGAAGTAACCTTAAAAAATGAAAGTCCTAAAATTCCTTAATGATTGTATTTTGTTAACGATGTGTGTCTAGGTATGAGGGCTTGTTTCCAGGTATGGGTGTGTACCTGTCTGACCGGAGAGTGTGCCAGGTGTGTGGTGACGACGCCTCGGGCTGTCACTATGGAGCCGTCACCTGTGGAAGCTGCAAGGTGTTCTTCAAACGGGCAGCCGCAGGTTTGCACACACACACACACACACACGCACTTTTAGCTGTCCGCTTGTTTATTCAGTTACGCTCCGCCTACCAGCTTGGTTACTCGGTCGCACGCTCCTGCGGGTAGGGCCCCCGTGACCTTAAGAGGCCGAGATATTTGTTATCAGTTCAAGCCCACATGTTGTTGCTATGACTGGTAAATACCTCCCTCATTGTCAGGACCTGTGTGTGTGTGTGTGTGTGTGTGTGTCCCCAGGTAAACAGAACCACCTGTGCGCCAGCCGCAACGACTGCACCATTGACAAGTTGAGGCGGAAGAACTGTGCCTCGTGCCGTTTAAAGAGGTGCTTCCTGTCCGGAATGAGCCTCAAAGGTCGGGAACTTAAAACTGGAGTCTGGGTTAAAATTGGAGAGAGAGAGGTGGGGGGAAGGAGGTCTGTGAGAGCGAGAGAGAGAGAGAGAGACATTTTTGTGGTGTACGTTTGGATAGTAAGATAGTCAGTGTGGTCTGAAGTAATCAAATGTTCCAGCTTAGATACACTGCTACAAATGTATTTCAGCAAAGGCCAAAAGTGCATATTTAAGCAAAAGATTGAGAGCCCTCCCACAGGGTTGTGTTATTCGTATTACATTGGCTCCATGTATGGTTTTATTTCTACATTAGCCTTTTATTTATCCGCTGTCCCATTCATCACACAGTAGAATTACCATAGAAAGCTATCTGAAGTGACGGGATCGTCCCCTGTTGGTTAACTTTTTTTCTCTTTGACTTTTTGGATTTGGCCGTGGTGGGTTCCAGGCCGGAGGCTGAAAGGTGCAAGCCATACGAGGAATGGTCAGGAGGAGCAGAATCAAGCTTCATGGGGCCCAGAGGAACCAGATGAGGGCGCTGGAAAGACGGCTGGCGTCTTGGAACCTGGCAGTGCAACCATCCACACTCTAAGTGGTGAGGATCAGTGTTACCCCCTCCAGCCTTGACTAATCAACATATTTATTTGATAGTCATCATTCTTAACCGTGACTTACAAGTACAAGTTGTTTTTTTTGCTGTTATTTTTTTTATATTGGGATGTTGGCTAGTTTACCATTGTGATCTGTCTGGGTTTAGCGTCATCGCAGGTGCTCGCTCTTGCTCCTGCTCCAAGCCTACGTTCCTGTCTGTCGTTGCTCAGTGTGCTGCAGGTCATTGAACCCACTGTGGTCAATGCAGGACACGACCCAGCCCTCCCAGACTGTGCTGCGTCACTGCTCACCAGCCTTAACGAGCTGGGGGAGAGGCAACTGGTCACAGTGGTGCGCTGGGCGAAAGCAATTCCAGGTAACGCTAGTCTGAGATGGTGGCTTTTTTGAAAATAACATAAAGGCTATCAATGTTACAAGGGCTAAACTAGTCTATCCTGGGTGTTTGTCACACTGCCTGCCAAAGTGTCTGCCTAGTGGTGAAAGGTCAACATACTGCAAGATAAACCATTAGTCACTGTCATCACGAGGTCATGTTGCACAAAATATGGCAACACTATAATAGTAGTTACAGTAGTTACAAGAGAGTAACACTCAAAAACTACAACTACTTGTTTATCATGTGCTGTGCAATGCTAAATATATATACAAAGATGCCAGAAATGCCAAGGCATGTCAACATTGTTAATGTCAATGTCAGGGAGTCCTTATCCACCAGTTTGTAGTTTTAGCTTTAACCTAGCAAGTAAAATACAGTGGTCTGGGCCCATGCAGAACCCACTGCTGTATAGCCATCCAGCTAGCTGTTGTCAAAATAATTATATATTTATTAATTTCATGCCACGTAAACAGACCGTTTCAGATATTGGCCACTAGAGGGTGCTATGTGCATGTTTAGAGAAGGAGAAACCAATGTGGCAAAAACACCAACCTTAACTAATATATTGCACTTTCTCCTCTTATTTATATTCCATTCATCCATCTGTTCAGCTTGAAAGATATTGCATTCTTGTCACAGTCATTTTTCATAAGCAGATAAATTATACAATAAATGTGGTTGTCCCTGAGCAGGTTTTCGTGACCTGCATGTGGATGACCAGATGTCGGTCATTCAGTCATCATGGATGGGGGTGATGGTGTTCGCGCTGGGCTGGAGGTCCTACACACTAACTAACAGCTCCATGCTCTATTTTGCTCCAGACCTCGTCTTCAATGAGTAAGTCAATAAAAAAATGTATCCTGCACCTGTTTATAGACATACTGTATCAACCGTTCATAAAAGTTTTATTTTTCCATTATCAAACCAGAATGTACATTTTAATCCTTTATATCATACAAATGTTGTTTGTCCCCACATTGTTCCTGTGTCTTTGTGATTAGAAAGAGAATGACACCGCGGAATACACGTTTTAGAGGAAGACTAATAAATTACAGCGAGCGTTGTCTTTTCAGCCTCACACAGACAACAGAGCTGTTTTGTTCCTGCCTTTTGCTTTGCATCTTTTGATCATGTATTACATTTCATCAATGCTAAATCGTAATCATTAACTCATCCTACCTAATCCTACCTCCGCAAAAACAATTGTGATGGCTAAACCGGTTGTCTTTTCATCTCGTCAGCTGTTGTTCTGCTAAAAAACTTAACAGAGTTTATCTGCGTGGTTACGCACAATTCTACCGCTCTTATCAGCAAGTTGCTTCCAGTGCAGGGCACTGTTAAGGAAAGAGTAGTGTTTAGCATGCTTAAGAAAGCCAAGCGGCCCTGGAGCATCCAATACTTGGCTGTCTCACGCAGCATTAGTAAAACGCTCATTCTGTCTGCATTAGACCTCTGTCACTCTGGCTTGCTGCAAATGACCTGCATGGTAATGGATACGCCTGCCCTTGTTTCTGACCCTCATTCTTTCTGCCTCACTTGTCTCGTTCCCTTTTTCCATTATCCAACTCGCTCGCTTTCTCACCTCTGCCATTTTTTCCCTTTTTCCACTTCGTTCCGTTTGTCGCAGCATTTCATTGTCGTCTCCTTTCATATTTTTTTATTTTGCCTCACCACTCTTATCTTACTGTGCTTATGTCCCCCGCTTGCAGCCAGCGGATGCAGGTGTCTAGTATGTATGACCACTGTGTGAGGATGAAGCTACTGTCCCAGAGGTTCTGTCTCCTGGGGGTTTCGCAAGAGGAGTTCCTCTGCATGAAGGCCCTGCTCCTCTTCAGCATTAGTGAGTCCATCGGGGCAGTGCCATATAATAGCTCTTATCGTCAAGATGGGCAAGTGAAATGCGAGTATTAAAGAATGTAACGATAGTATAGTAAGAGTATTGATGGAATAGGAAGGAGTCCACAGCAGTGAATGTTGTGTTTTGGCTTTGTGACCCAGTACCAGTGGAGGGCCTGAGGAATCAGAGTTGTTTTGATGAGCTGCGGACCTCCTACATTAAGGAGCTGGACCGCTTGGCCAGCCAACGCGGCGAGACCACCCGTACGCAGCGACTGTTTCAGCTCACACAGCTGCTGGACTATCTCCAGCCGGTAATACACTCAACACACAAAACGGCACTAGCTACCAATAGTTGGACTACCGCTAGCTACAAGACCAAGGTTTAGTACAGTAAATATACCTTGTCTTTGTTTAGACTGTTAACTAATTAGGTCAGATGCTGTAATGAAATAGGATTATTAATCACTTCATTGCCAGAGTTTCATGTTTCAACATAGTTAAAGGATGCTTTTATACCAGATTAAGAAAAATATGATTTCTTTGACATTTGTATGCAATAGGACAAAATGGAAATGGAGGGACGCAAAGTCTCGGGGTCATATTACTTATTTTAGCTTCTATGTACCAGCTGCCTGTTATTTGTAGTATTATTATTATTATTATTATTATTATTATTATTATTATTATTATTATTGTCCGAGTTTAGGTAAAGTATTAATACCTGTATACAGAATATGCTGAACAGAATAGCAAGTTGCTATTATTTGTTTAATTTACCCTCTTTCTCTCTCTCCCCCCCCCCCCCCTCTCTCTCTCTTTCAGATTGTGAGAAAGCTCCACCAGTACACCTATGATCTGTTCATCCAAGCCCAGTCCCTGCAGACGCGTGTCAGCTTCCCTGAGATGATCTCAGAGATTGTTAGCGTTCATGTGCCCAAGATCCTCACAGGCATGGTCAAGCCCATCCTCTTCCACAAAGCAGCCTAAAACAAGTAGTCCTGGAATTTGCTCCTCATCTTCTGCTCTTAAAGGGATATGGACCTTTTTGTTCAACACTATTATACAAAACAGGGTTTGCCTTGTTGAACGAGAGATTATTTCATGCTAACTGTGAGCATGAGGACCTATTATGACGCTATAGAGTCAAGGGTTTAACTAAAGCTCAATGAAGAATTGTTAAACTGTTAAAAGTTGTTAAAGATTCATCACCTTTTTACCTAGAAAATCAATGTGACAATTTACAATAATACCAATGCCAGTTTTTGAGTTGAGTTTGCAGAGCATAAAATGAAATGCTATTTCTAGGGATGGATATGGTATGGGCAGATGCATAGGATGTTGTAATCAATTATAGTCTAATAACATCTCAATGATTCTCAATTCCTATTATATCACAACAGACGACAGATATTCCTTGAATTTAGCTAAATTAACTCAATGCTACGCTTCACATTAGTAAAACGTTTACATTTTTTAGCATTCAATGCTACACAATGACTACATATCGGTAGTCACAACTGGCATGCATTCTTTTTTTCACCTATTATAACTAATTTTCAGCAGGAAGAAAATACTCAAAGCAAGACAATGGAAAATGATTTATTTTTAGGGTTATCATCGCTGTAGTTTGTATGTGAATACCATTTTTTTCACAGTGAATGTAAGGATTATGTGGTATGCAAACAATCCATGGTATTACTTGAGGGTTGTTCTTGGAACTACTTATTATTAAGCTTCTTAATTCTAATGGGATTTGTGACAGGCGGTCTCGAAACACACATTCTTGGTCAGCCAATGTAAAAAGTATTTTGCCACCAAAATAAATATTACACCAAGGGTGTAATTTTTTTTTTGGGAGGACTTACAGCATATCAAACGACATAAAAACGAAACTAATTCACAAAAGCCCAACTATGACCCCATTGGCCAATTCATTGACCATGAAAAATGATATATAATGTATTTAATTTGTTTTGGTTATGTTTGCCTATTTGTTGATTGTTATAGCTTAATCCAAAGCATGATTTGCACCTGGACGGATATTTCACTTTTGTATTTTTTAATATTTCACTAAAGTGTTATTTACCAGTGCTATATTTTAAGTACATTGCATTAATGGTAGCTGTAGGTAATAGGTATTAGAAAGGTCTGTCTATTTTCTTTTGATAAGGTCTAGCTACGAAACTGCCCATTTGTTACCATATATCCAGATTTATATGTGATAGATTTATGAAGCATGAGTTTACATTTCTCTGTAAATGAATGGAGGCAGAATTTAATGCATTACACACCATAAGTTACATTGTTTTCCAAATGGCGCAAATGGTCTTAATAGCGTGATCTCTTCTAAATGCTTGCTAATGATAATACAGTCATTTCCCTGGTTGTGGTCTCCTTTGTTTATATTTTAGGCAGCCTATTAATGTTAGCTTCTGTGTTTTTTCACAGTTTACAATGCGAAATGACAGCAGCCACTTAATGCAAAGCACCAGGCAGACTACCATCACATTACACATTTCAGATATCCTTGTCTCCACTCAGCCAGGTAATAGATTCCACTATGACCTTAGCTGTAGCGAGCCCGATGGCCATGGGAGAAGAACTAGCCCATTTTATCTGTTTTATTGGCACCTCTGTAAGGCTAGCTTTTTTGAAGGTTGTGAATTGCTTTACTATGTTTTACCACCATCTAGTGGTGGTATAGATCAGTAAAAAATAATGCAACTATGATATGTAATCCAAGGCACTGCTTTTGAACAAGGTCGCTATTGTTTAATAAAAATAGTTGCTGGGGAAAAGACTATAGGGTGTAATGCATAATCCGTAATGATGAAATGCATGCAAATTAGAATTAAAATGAAAAATTTCATATAATAGTATAGTGTTAGTCATGGATATGGTGTGGATATATGATATTTAATTACATGAGTGGATTTTTAATAGTTTTGGCATAACTCTTACATATACTAGCCTATATATAATACATTATGTACCCATATACTGGGACAATATAGTAAGGGATGTTCCTTTAAAAGTTAGTCTGTTATGTTACATGGGACATTTAAAAGCCCAAACATTTTATGTGCCGTGTCTTGAACAAACACTTTTAGAGTATTTGTAGTATATTTGTTGCGCATGCCCTTGCGGCTTACTTTAAAAGGAATGGCATCTTGTTGGTTTGCAGTGATCAAAAATGTATGTGTTAATGTCGACATTTGAACTTAGTTTAGATTCCATTTGATTTTTGTGTTTGGCAGAGTCTGTTTTTCATCAATATTACATGCCTAGCCTAGCAGAAGAAGGTTTTTTCCCCCCTGTCAGGCATCAACAACCACAGAACGCACAAACAGGGGCCACAGTTAAAACAATTTCTTTCTTTGTTAATCCACATATGAAGCCTGGGGGCTTTGTTGATTAACATAAAAGAATCGTTTCCAATTTTTTTTCGAATGAGAAATGGCCCAGGGAAAATTGTTGCGTTGCTTCATTGTAGAAGAGTGCTTTACGTCAGGCTAAGTAACTGAATACCCACAATGCCAACCTCACAAGAAAATGTGGTTGGCACATGAGCACAAGGGACAATAAAGCCATGCAGGATGCCAGGACCTAACATAAAAAATCAGGCACCAATAATGACTTTAACACCCACTTACTACAACCCATGGTTACTGTGACCGGAAATCAATTAGCTGTTGTAGGTGGTAAGTTGACACCCCTCAATGGGTTGTTTCTGTGGCCTATCTAATGGACAGCGATTCCTACCCAAGCACCAGTCCATTAACAACCAATTAACTTCCTATTAATATTTTACCAGACAGGGCCTCTCATCCTGACGTGTTTTAAGGGGCTTTTCCCAGGAGTGTTTGAACATGAGCAGCTTTTAGCGCAGCATAAAGAGGCCTGTGTAATGGGTTGGAGGAGCGGTGGCAACTTGATAGCACTGAGAGCAGAGGGAAGAGAAGAGGAGACAGACTTCTGCAGCTGGGCCGCCCTGGGTTCAGCCCACTCCGGCTTGGTTTGGCCACGCAGGGTACGAAGGGTTATGTAGCAAATCTATGTTATGACTCAGCCACAAGATTAGAAACAACATATGACCTTGTTCTATTGTTAAACACTGCTAACATACAAATAATTGTCTGATTCCTTTTTTACAAGGCAGACCAGCTTAAAAACATTTTTTACTCAAAATGGCGGCGAAAAGGCAGATTTGCCTCAGGGGCCACTAGCTAAACTAGATGATCTTAGAATATGGAATATGGCTTAGCAGAGGAATGTCTGGTCTACTGATGTTCTGTACGAGACTGGCTTGTGTGCTGAGCAAGGCTGGGCTGGGTGGACACTTAAACCTCGTAGCTGGAAACTCCCTGCCTTGCAAGAGGAACGGCAAGAGAGAGAAATGGAGGGAGGCAGAGAGAGAGAAGCTATTATGACTGTAGCCTCGAGCTACTCCCAGCGGATAAGGCATTTGTCTTCACTTGAAAGTATGATTTATTTTTCCGCCAGTCAGTCGGGTTATGTTTGTCACCACACACTGAAAGACTTTCGAAAATAGCAGCAGTGGCAAAATTGTAGGAAGGGGGGGGCGTCAACTGGGCGTGCAGTCTTTATGTTTTGTCAAAGGCATACCGCTCCCTTAAAGCTTCCTTGTTTGAGATCTATTTCAGTCTTCATTAACTTTAGTACAATCATCAGATTTCTGAACTTTTCCTCTAATTTATCAGCGAGAGCATGCATGCTGATGATTAAGCGGGAAAGGGGAATGTGGGAAGGGGAGGGG
>JAOEHI010000002.1:5003146-5018408 GCA_025447815.1 Percopsis transmontana | reverse complement strand
GTGTGTGTGTGTGTGTGTGTGTGTGTGTGTGTGTGTGTGTGTGAGAGAGAGAGAGAGAGAGAGAGAGAGAGAGAGAGTACACTGAGGATAAGAGGAACTTCAGATTTAATTTCCCCCAGCTCCAGATATTACACCCCCACACTCTCTGTTTTTATTGGAACAGAGACCAAAAAACACCAAGTGTTTATGATGCATTAAAACATGGGGGAGACCTTGAGTGTGGAATTGTAAATCTATACATTTGGCTCTGTCTCTCCAGCAGGGAATTAATTTTTTTATAGTGGGTTTTGTGTGTTTTATGAAGACTGATGATTGTAACGCGCCATGAAATCATGTTTATCATCTGTCCTCATGATAGTGAGGACAGAGTCGACAGAGCCTTCTCTGTCTAGGGGATAGAGGGAAGAAATGGTGGGACAAGTTTTGGATGAAAGAAAAGGACGGAAGGGTGCAAGGCACATGTGTCTGTCGGGGGGGCTGTGAGTTTTAGGACGGACCACAGAAGGAAAGAATTATGCTGCTTTACCCTAATGACCATTTGAATAAACGCGTGGGTGAGGAGACCACATTACATTCTATTAACTGTGCTTTTGTTGTTGGTGAACTGTTAATGGTGTACAAAGGGAGCTCTCTATGTTCTCCTGGACAATGCATTCTCTGTGCTTCAAATTACTTTGAGAAAGGTGCCGGCAGCCTTGATATCTGGAGACACATTAGCCGCCTCTAATTAGAGTAAATATTCGTCCGGTGTAGGCGAGCCTCACCAAAAACCTACCACCAATCTCACAACGTTTTTTTCCTTGAGTTGTTTATGTGCTCCCACCTATCTGTTCCTCACTTCCTTTTCCTAATAATGGCCGCTGCACGATTTACCAATTTACTTCCTCTTTTCCTTCAACCTCTCTCTCTTTCTGTCTGGCCCTTTGAGCTGTGTGTGACCATAAGCGGTGACACAATCGCAGGCCGGGCCCGTCCTCCCACTGTCTTTCCAGTTCATTATATCCATGCCCAGTTTCCCCTGCCCTCCGCCCCTTGCGGCCCCTCGCTGCTCCGGTGTCCCAGCCAAACCCGATGTGACAGCCCTGCCACAGCTCTCATTTACAGCCATCACAGGACAGATTTCCCCTGTGCAGAATCCCGTCTGCAGGCTGATGGATGGCGCCCCTGCTTTTGTGTACGTGCGTGCGGGCGGGCGCGCGTATGGGTAATTTGCGTGCTGCTTTTGTTTTTGTTTGAGTGTGTGTATGGAGTTATATGTGTGTGTGGTACTTGTGTTGATTTCTCTGTTAGTGCGCGAGTTTGTGCGCTTTATTTGGAGCGGCAAGGTTTTATTCTCTGTCAGTTGTGATCCCTGAAACAATGCGCTATGTGATTACTGGTCTATCCATTCATTCACCCTGCATCGTTGTTTAATGCTCTATACATACATTGTGCTGATTTCCTGCTTGTACCATCACGGCCCTGCTTGGCTTTAAGTGCATAGTTTGTGTAAGGCGTTCCATTTTGTATGTGGTTGTTGGATCATCCCTGAGGCGGGTGCATCTCAGCCCAAGAAACACTGCAGCGCACTTCAGCTGCAGCACCCCGTTTCTCGTTCCTTCTCCTCTCATTTCTCCCCCTGCTCACCCGACTCCCCTCGCCTCTCCTTCCCTCTGTTCTCCTACTGTCTTCTAAATATTATAGTTTGTGGTTGTAGCCATTAGCCTCAGGCTTTGGTTCTGTGTCATACTGCGAAGGTCAAAACACAGGGAGAGAGAGACACACACACACACACTCACATTTTCAAATATCTCTATCAGCCCTCAGAGAATCAGATTGTTTTACGGGAAATCATGTCACGGGTCAAATGATTGAATTATTAATGGGGGCGGTGCAATAACAATCATCCCTTGTCTATTGTGATTCCAATGTGATACTCACGGGTCCCTCTCAGCCTAACTTGATACTACCACGTTCCAATCCAAATCCAATAATGCAGACTCTGCAGAAGAATGTTTCCTCTTTATTGTTTCATCAGCCGAAGAGTGTCTTTAATCCGTCGGCCGCACAATAGAGGATATTACTGAGTCTATAAAACCATATTGACTGCTGTGCCACAGTCCCAAGGACAATGCAATATGTTTTCATCAAAACGATCATGATGAAGTACATCACAATCATAGAATACGTTCATAATACGCTTGTCTGCGGAGATGCGTGTGTGTTTGTTGTGTTTGTGTGCGTCATCTGGCAGTTACATTCCTTACAAACTATAATCTTTTTTCTTATTCACAGTGCCAAATATGGATTATAATTGTTTGACGTAGCTGGAAATCGACCAGGCAAATCTGAAATGCCTCCATGATTCATATTATGGGAATTGAAGGAGACAACTCAGCGTTCTCATATTTGCATATGTAAAGGGTTGCACTCTGAGGTACAGTATATGGATTTTGTTTTATCCTCATTTAACTGAAAGAGGCTAAACCAAACGTAATATGCACAGATAGCGCATGTGAAAATATTTTTAGAGCAGTTCATGAGACCAGTGGCTGCTCTCTTGTGTTCCCCTAGGCCTATTTCTCACAGAGCCGGCATGTAAATGCGTATTATTGTAAAAGCCGTGGTGATGGATTATTGACCCCAGCGCAGGATGAATTCTGGGTCTGTTTTGAGAATGGCCATAGAACAACAGAGCCAGAGAGACGTAAGGTCACCCCTTTAGCATTTATTACCAGCTGGTGCCAGAAAACACAACTCTTTTAGACACCCCAAACATAGCGCGCCGGACACATGGGCTGAGACTTCACTTTGGAGAGAGAAGTCAAACATGCCTGTTAATGCAGCTGCTGAAAACCTGTCCGCAAGGAGCATTCGTTCGTATTCTTTGTTGTTTTATCATTTGTACATGCCTTTTCATCGTTTTCCCCAGCGGGAAACCGCAGGATATCAGAGGGGAAAAAAACATGTTCACTGAAACATTTAGGGTAGTCTAATTCTTTAAACCTTCTATAGCCCGAAATGGACATGATGCAGAAGGAAAGGGGAGCGGAATGAAGAAATGTTGGAACGGGTTTCAGTTTCGTATTCCTGAGCGAATGGGAGCTCGTTGACGTCATTACGCGTGCTCATTATGCCTTAGCAGAAGTTTCCATCTGGAGAGGCAAAGTCCCTGTTTACTGCCGTCTCTCTCTGCTTCCCCTCTTCTCCTCCCATTTCAAACGACGCTGTGTTTTCTGTGGCCTCGGGGAGGTTGAAGACACACAAAAAAGAGACCCGTGTAGGATCTTTGTTTTGTCCTCGTTTGCTTTTCCCTCATGATCTCTCTCCCTCTTTATGGGAGATTGAAAAACAAAAGCTGACACATGTAATTACCGCGTGACTAAAGCGTAAACACGGCTTATAGTATGAGGCTGTGCTTTCGGCGGCGGGCTAATTGCAACTTTTTCCCTCTCCTCCAGTGCCCACGTTACATGATATCCCGCGGCCAACTGATACTGACACATGTGTAGGCCTACTGTACATCCCTGGCACGCACAACCCTTGTACACCCTGCACACGCAATCATATGCTCCCTCTTCCTCTTTCACTTAATTCAGCTTATCTGTGGGGAAGGGGGGGGAGTTCTTCTTCTCTGCTTTGCTCGGAAACATATGGCGTGCCTCTACGTTGTTTATGGCCATTATAACTTTATGGAGGAATAACGCTCTATGCCCACGCTGAGGAGGCCAATCTCTTTAAATGCATGACTGTCATATAGTTGATTTGCTCTGTACTTTGTTCAGCACTCGGGCAGTTCTGGAAATTGCACCACGCCATGTTTGAACTACTGTGTAAAACTTGCCAGCCACAGCCTCATAGCCTCCCCTGGCAGTAAAGACCACAACACTACAAGCATGAATGGCATCTCGGCCTTGGTCTTCACACACATCATTCCACGCATTACTTCCCTGAGCTCTCCCCGTTTGATGTGTCAGAGGGAACTGGCTCACTGTCCCACTGTGTTTTTTATTGCTCACATAGGCGTGCGTGTGTGTGTGTGGGTGTGTGTGTGTGTGTGTGTGTGCGCACGCGCCTGTGTCTGGCGGGGTAGGGGTTGGGAGTGTATTTGTGTCCTTTGTGTGTGTGTGTGTGTGTCAAAGGGGGACTGTTTTTAACGTGTGTGTGTGTGCATATGTAGGTGTATTCGTGTGCATTGCCTTGTGTGAAAAGCAGTAGTGTGTGTAAGTGTATGTGTGTATTTGTATGTGTGTGTGTGTGTGTACGAGCGAGAACGTTTGCTCTTCAAAGGCAGCAGAGTGTGTGTGTGTGTGTGTGGGGGGGGGGCGCTACGCTACTTAAGGCCTATTAAACCTGCAGCTCAGTGGGCTCTAGCCGAGAGAGAGCGCGGTATGCTGAGGCAGACAGAACTGCAGCAGGCCTACCTTTGAACTGGAGTCATGTGGGAGCTCACGTTGTCATAAGTGCTGCAGAACAGAAAACAATGTTACTGCGAATCCCCAGACACCGGCTCTGGCTCTTTCTTTTTTTTCCTGCTGAGGGCCAACTAACAGAGAATCTGTTAGGGACTTTGCCCTGGCAGTATGATATTACAACCCCGGCGGTACATAATCCAGCGTCCAACATACTGTGGAGTTATTAAAATATGACCGTAGTGGCTCCCCGGGGGCTGTATAACACCGTCTCGCACCCCCTACACACAATTCCCCCCCACTCACACATTCCTGCGGTCTGCATTGCTTGCACATTGTCCATACCTAGGCTCTCTATATCTCTCTAATGCAGATGTCCACACTTGTACACATGCAGGCTCTCTGAAGCTCGTATAACGCTGCATTAAGTTTCCCCGGGCCGGGGGAAAAGGAGGCGAACCTCCGAAGCCACAAATCAATACATTAATAATAGAGTTTCATACCTTCATTGCATCCCTCAGGCAGTGGTATGTTGGCTCCGCTAGGTGAGGAAACGCAGTGTCCCAGGAAGAGGGCTGTCACATTATATGAGCCAGACAAGGCCTTCGCAGACGTAGGCACACACACTCAGGAAGTGGGATGCATAAGGAGGCACCTTGAAAGGAGCAGGAAACACAATGGCCGATCGATGCTACAAAATGTAGTGTGTGTGTTTGTGTGTGCACGGCAAAGAGAGAGGTGGTGACAGCCATGACCTGGAGGGGCGGTTGCCTTAGGCATTAAGGCTGCGTTGACTTCTAAATGTTGTTCCAGATGGAAAAGCCAAGCTGTGTTCCTGTGGTAATGATAGATATGCCAGTATTGGATTCATTTATAGAGTGGGAGTGGAACACTATTCTTAGACCATAATTCAAACAGCCTGCCTTTTTTTTCCAACCGTGGTGGATGAGAGACTCTCAGGAGAACAGTGCTATAGTCCTCTTTATATCCTGCGTGTTCACATGCACACAAACACACATACACACACACACACACACACATACGGTACATGCACACAAAGGCATTTGTGTAGGCTCGCACAACACCCGCGCGCGGTGTTCACGCGTTGTCCCCGGGGCGTGAAGCCGGACAGGAGATTTATGTTCTCTGTCGTCCAGACACCTTTCTCCCGGCTAGCTGCTCATTAGGGCTCCTACATGGTCATATGTGTTACTCTAACAAGCTGCATGTAGCCCCCCTCCAAAGCCTGATGGATTCCGCTGAAGGAGGAGTGAGTCCCCTCCCCACGAGAAGCAGAGGAGACGTCACAACATGGGGGGAGACGCCGAACCGAATGATCTCCTCCATTGAGCCTGTTTATCGGGATGCCCTCTAATGATCTCTGGACAGACACGAAGACGTGGTGAAATTAGAGTGTGTGTTTAGTTTGGGGTTGTGTTGACAAGGTGGGGGAGCGTTATCTGTGCCTCGATGGCAAACGGGAGCAGGGGAAGGTGTTTGCCGCTCTCTGTAGTTACCTGATAGCAAATGAGTGTCATATTCATTTTCTGACGGCAACAGAGACTGGAGCAGATATGAAGGCTAAATGAACAAACGCATGACATGTTTGTCATCTGCCTTGCCTACAGGGTTTATTATACTTAATCCCCGTCATAATGCATCCACGGCCTATTTTCCGACACACGCCTCACTGATCATGCCCCTGTGTTTGTGCGTCTGTCTTCTTTTGTGTGTACCCATCTCAATGGTGACATCCACCTTTGAGATGGGTACTTGTCATTTAGATTACCTGCAATGGGTAAAAGTGCTTTTGCACTGTTAAAATGTAATTTCTTACGGAGGTCTAGGCAATAAATAGTCACCTCATAAATAGTCATCTCTATTCGGCTATGCACACACCGTGGGATTTAATCAAAACACCAGTAGAAGCTTCTTTATAGCCACAGCAATATACCTCTCTTTTGTTAAGAGCCACATGATAATGACTTCTGTAATGAAGACATATTGCACATTCCGATGCTCACCAATCATCAAGCGCTAATAGCAAGGCTCTGATCAGAACCGAAGATAACCACAGCTAATGATCTCCCACTGGCCTACTTCACCGCTGGTTCACTGTGGGGAGGAGGGTTAGACATGGGGGTGGTTGGAGAGGGAGGTTGGAGACGTACCAGCAATATTTACAACCTAGCAGGAAACCGTCTGTAAGATAAACCCGGGCTGGAATGGGAGATAGATGCCCACCACGCCGCCCATATTTTAACCACAGCCGTCAAGAGGTGGCAAATAAAATGTCTACAGTCAAATTTTACAGACCAGTAAAGTGTAACTTAATAAAGGCGGTGAAGTGCCTCCTGCATCGGCGGCTTGTGAAACAACATGGTGAATGGAGAATGATGGAGGATGCCATTAACAGCATCATTAATGCGCCAGCCCAATGCCTTTGTAATCAAATGGATCCGTTCAACAGCCCAACCTATTCAAACAAACAGTGGGAAGTGAAAACAGGGGTGATAGCCACAGCACAGCCAGCCGTATGTTCCCTCCTAGCGTGCTTCTGATTAATCTGTGCTGCAATTTTTGCGCGCGAGGTCATTCGCCTCGGCAGCTTTGGCAACAGCGAGGAGTTGGTTCTTGGAAAGTGCCATTTTATCCTCATACCAAGTACAGGGTTTTTTAAATTTAGGACAGGTCAATTTATTCAATATAAAGCTGTTTGAGTTGGCATGCGGTGCAGGTTTTTAAAATGATATTTGGGGGATCTGCAGAGGGTTTCATTTTTCTATCACAACATCCAAAGTAAACCTTTTCATTTCCAATGATACAGAACCAGCGCAGCAGAGACAGAGAGCAGTGCCATGGTAAATTAATCAGCCTTTGGAGGAGAAGTGGGGAAAAAGCATTCCTCAAATTAGACAAACCCCAGCCCAGCTTGATGCGGGCAGGCTCTGGCTGTGATATGGCCAGCTTCCACGCCTCACACAGAGCCAAGGCAGATTTAGTGCTGATAAGCTAGCCAGGTCTGTAGCAGTTAGCGTGCGTGTTATCAGTACAAGCCAATTATCTTTTCAGATGTCCACCGCTGCAAAACAGATGAGCTGGGATGATTGGCACTACAGAGTTCCATCCTCTTGGGGGAGATCACTGCATCGCTAAGTGTGGAGTCTCTTGAGTTCTTCTGCAGATCCCAGATTCCATTCCTCCCATTCAGGGTGTATGTCAGATTTGTGCTGTGCCTCTGATTGGTGATCCACAAACAGGTAGTTACGGGAGTGTGTTGTGAGGCCTGGCCCGATGAAAGCTGCATCGTCTGGGGTACGCCAGGCTGGCCCAGACCGGCCCCTGCGACAGAGACAGTGCTGGGTTTAATTATCCCCAGCTGTGACTCATCTCCCTCCACAGCTGGGCTCCGTGTCCCAGTGTCCTCTACAAGTATAGCACATTCACACAGCAGCTCAGGTGAAACACGGACTGACACACACGCACACACTGACACACACACGCACATACACTACTGTTGGGTAGTCTCATTACCCATGTGGTTGTATGTGTTGGTATGTAGGTATACACACATAGCATGCATAGTAAACATACATGCACACAAGGGTATGATCTACTAAAACATTTTATAAATAATAAAGGTGCACACCTGCACTTTCATGCACAGGCACTCATATGAACACACACACATACAGAGAGTGACATTTACGATCCCCGTTAAACAGATGTGACTGCTGATAGCGGGACCCCGGAGTGCCACATAGGCTGCCTTCAGAACGAGACAAACGGCCTCGGCGTGAAGCCGCCGTTGGTCTGGCAGTTTTGACTGAACCTCATCCCGACTCCGCTTAGACTCGGCCCATCTGCGCGACCGTCCTTGGCCCCGGCCTGGGTCCCTGGGGGACAAGGGGAGTTATGACACTGAGAGGCTGTTAGGGCCATTACAACCCTCTGCTTCGATATTCCCACTTTTCTTCTTTATTTTTTTTGATGGGAGCCAAATGCACTGGAATCCCTGTGTGCGTCTCTGCCTTTGTCCGCCTCTCTCCCCATCCTGTCCAGGGCTATGCCAGCACAGCTGTGAGCGGCAGCGTGTAATAAAAGTCTAATGTGAGCAGCTGCTTGGGGTTTAAACTGTAATGAGATGGTGTGTGAGATTACCACACTTCGCTAGTCGCTGAGAGAAAGCTTGGCACCCCGACAACACTGTCCCTCCCCCAATGGTACAATTACACTTTAGATATGGCTAATAGAATATCCACACAATGCCTGTAAGCAAGAGGCATAATGAGCTTTGGCCTGGCCTTCTAACTCTTCCCCTCTTCCCCTCTTCCCCTCTCTCTGTCTCTCCCTTGCTTGTCCTCGCCCTCGCTCGCTCTCAGACACACAGCTGCGGAGGAGCACCCACCCCAAGGAGTCGCGGAGCTGCTGTAAACTGTGAGGGGTTTATGTAGGAAAACCGAGACAGTGTTTCTGAAATCAAAGGCGTGCCTAGTGAGGAGATTCCCACAGTGGGGAAAGCTTATGCGGGGCTTGATGGTTGGAAACACAGTTTGCCTGCCTGCATCAACCCAACAAATAATTCAGGCCCCCCGAGTCATGAATAGTTGAAAGCCCTGTGTCAACTTCATTAGTCATCACGGGGGAGTGTGTGGTACAGGATGTATGCATACCCACATGGAGCCCATGCATTGAATAGAGGCAGCGGCCTCGTGACAATGGGAAGGAGGCTGGCTATGGAGCTGCTTTAGGCCTTCTGCAGAGCTTTTGTTATGCACTGCTTGGCTGGTTTACCTTTATCATGCAAACTTTGATTGATAGAAAATGGAGTGCTTTTCTTTTCTCCTCTGTTTTGTTCTATTGTACTCTGTGATTATTTTTCTTTCTTTTCTCTACACCTGCTGTCTTTCCCCCTTGTCTTCTCTTTCCCTCTTCTCTTCTCTTCTCTTCTCTTTTCTTCTCTTCCCTTCTTTTCTCTTCTCTTCCCTTCTCTTTTCTCTAGTAATTTGCCATATCCCATTACAGCCATTATAGAATGGATGTAGGAACATAAAAGTTGAGCAGCTCTCGTCCTTGTTATGATTCCTTCTCTTCCTCGGAGGCACTCTATAATGAAGGTTCAGTGTGTCTTGGTGTAAAATGGCTGTACCTGTCATATCAGCCGAAGGATAATAGGCCCAAAGGTGCCTGTGCTGCATTGGAGTGGAGAAGGAACTCCTCTGGCTGCATATGGCTCTTCATTACCTCATGTAGAGGGCTAAACTCTAGATTCACAGCTCTGCTGCGCTGGATATCCTGAATGTGACCCCAGGGAGCACAGCGGTGGAATTTCAATGCGCTGGCTGGTCAGAATTATTCCACACCTGAATACAGGGCCTTCCAGACAATTAGTGGAGAATTATAGAAGGAAAGGCACCAGGTAATTTACAGAGTCCGCCTCGCTTCGGGTCTCGCCCTACACCTCCCCCCAGCTTGCTAGCGGGAGCGGGAGGGATATTTCACATTTTCACAGTAGGGGGAAAAGTGAGGAGTAAGTACAGGGATACATTAAAGGAGCTAACGCAGAGTTTTCTCACTATGCGGTTTCTACCATTCAGTATACCTAATTAGTATACCTAAGTGTCTATTCAGTGTGTCGTTTTCCCTCTCAGTTCAGTTATGGAGCCATGTCAGTCTGCTAGCTAGACAATGGACTTCACTGCCTGGAATAAGGTTTAACAGTCAGCCTGTCATTACAACACACTGGATCACAGGTTTATCAACGCAATGCAGACAGCGGCATCCAATTACATATGCAAAGGATGATCAAGTCATTGAAGCGATATCTGGAGTCTGGACTGTCACAGACAGGCCTTATCGTCGCATTCCACCGTCCTGCTCATTAGCCCAGCTCGTCCCGTTATTACTCATTACCTGCAGATACAGTATATTCTGCTGCAGATAACAGTAGCCGTTTAATTACACCCCGGCCCATTGTGCTCCTCATTAAGCAACACTCGGACGTTGTTTTTTACAAGTCCATCTGTTTCTCTCTGGAGGCATTTGGATACTTTACTTAGTGAAATGATATGGAATCAATAAAGTGTTGAGTATTGGCAGAATTCCCAATCAGTGGTCATCAATATGTCACCACCTAAATAATTTACAGCGTAAACATATGTTCCAATAATTTGTTCAATCAATTGAATCCTGTCCTATTTGTCAATTAGATAGTATGACATGATATATACCACTACATCACTACCCCTTTATAAAAAAAATCCATATCTAACCCATATACAATAAATGTGCAGTATACTGTATATAGCCTGGTGAAACCATACAGATTTGATTTACACATCTGTCTGGATCAGTAAAAATACCAACCAACAGGTTTCAATCAAATTAGCAGGTGATTGGACCACCTTGAACTGGTCAGAACAACAAACATTTGATGGTGATTTTCAAACACAGGTGCTAGCAGGTGATTGGACCACCTTCAACTAATCACAACAAGACCCATGTAGGTAGGGGATTTATCCAAGCACATAGAACTTATTTGCTGTCACCACCAAGTGAACTGCTCACCTGGGCGCTGATTAGCCTGGTGGTTCTCTACCTGTTTCTCAATTGAGAGTTCCATCACTTATACGTAAAGTGAAGCAAATTATAGAGGTGGAGCATGGAAAGGATGGTTTAACACACTAGTATATACAGTATATGGATTCGATTACTTGTATTTCAGGAAACAGGTAGGAGGCCCTCACACTGTATGCTGCGAAACCTTTATTGAGAAAAAAACACCTAAAACAACATTTCGATCCTCTCAGGGATCTTCATTAAGACTTAACCTGACATCTTAACCTGATGTAGATCTCTGAGAGTGTGTGGGCCTATAGCTACTCAACCCAGCACCTGGTGTACTGGATGTGCATGTGACCAGCGGTTTCTTTCTGACTTGTACTTTATAAATAAATCAAACTCTGATTCTGAGCCTACATGAGATGCTATGGCAGGTCCAACGCTTATTCTGGAATGCTTACCGCCACATGAGATCGTCTCGGTGTCCAAACTCTCTCCTTTGGAAACGCGTGTTCCAGCTGTTGCCACTCAATGGAGCTGTGAGGTAATAATCAGCATGGAAGCAGCTGCTTCCTCCTACAGTACAGACCCCAGCCTCTCTAATCCTGGTCATTAAGGAAGGGAAGGGTGTGGGGAACCAGAGCAGACAAGCCTGGGATCAGCCGCGGCCCTCCATACCCTTGGAGATGCTATGAGGGGTTGGGTTACCCAATCGTCTCACTAAAGTCAGACCATCAGGTATGAAAGGTTGTTGCTCTGCTTGATGTTATCCAGGGGATATGCTTGCCCAGGGAATACACTGAAATGCTTTATTCAGTTTGGCCTCAATCACTGTTATCACATAAATCACACATAAATGGTAGGTGTACAAATTTAGCCAGTGTTCTTTTTGTTTTCGCTTACTGTTTGTTATGGGTAGACTCAGTGTAGAACAGGGTTCTAGTGGTCCTTTTTACAGCCACGGTTTCACTGTGCATAAACTCAATCTAACACAGAAAATACCAGATTATTAAATATTTATGTTTTGACCTTTCTCAGTAATGATTTCATGATTTAATTTTATCTGGGCTTTACCTTAAAGTGCTGAGAGAATACAAAATAGATCCAACCACAGTCGCAAGGGGGAAAAGGATGATATAAAAAGAAGATGACATTTGCGTTCGGGCTTGTAAATATCAACAACACTCACAACAGGCATACTTCTCATAAGCCAAGTTTGCCCATTCCAGCAGTGTTTCTGAATAAAGATTATTTCGTGACACGGGCAAAGTCCCCACTTTCTTTCAATTTCACCCTTGCGTCGAGTTAAAAGAGTTCTGTGAAGTTTGATATTCGGCCGACATCCGGTGCAAGGGATGTACCGCAGTTCGGTCACAGACCATGAATACGCTACTGCTACAACAGGTGAAAAATATAGGCAAGCTTATACCATGGAATGTAAAGTTAATAGTGTGACATTCACAATAACAGGCTTACTGAACCTTTTCATGGGTTACCACAGCTATGACTCTAACAAGACTGTGTCTTTGGAACACTTTAATGCAGATTAGTATTATGCTAATTCTGCTGTTTGCCAGAGAGAATCTGTCTCTTTTTTGATCTGCATATTAATGCCTGGAGAATAGATGGAAGTTGAGACATGAAAAGGTTTAATAAAATCAGCAGGTAAAAAAGGCAGCATGATAATTAATCCTGTAAGAGGACGGTTTCCGCAGACAATGGCAGCCCCTCAAATTTATAATTGGACCCTTAATTGATATTCCACCAGCCTCTCTAGCACCTCTATTGAAGCAGTGATTAATCTTTAGTTAAAACACTGTGTTGAAATGTGCTTGACTTCTCCCTATACCTCTGACATGACTGAACCAGTCGCAGGTCAGAATTACCCCAGCCGGAATCATCCCACCAGTAATAAATACACAAACCAAGCAAAATTGCTAACCAAACCCATTTTTCAACAAGAAATACAAATTTGGCTGCAACTCAGGGGACAAGCCGTGGCTTTGTGTGTGATTGTCTGTCATTGCGTTTGCTCAAGCTAACCTCTCTTGACACCTGGAGTCAGAGACCCCCCTCTAAATGTGTAATATTCAATCTTCCTGACAGCTTTGCTAATGACCAGGAGGTACCAAAACAGAGGTAATAGGTGAGCCCCAAAATTGCTTCTAAATTATCCCTAATAATGATTCCCTTCCAAGTAATAAACTCTGCAGTGTCTCTGTGTGTCTGTGTCTCGCTTGAGGGTGATTGTGTGTCTGCTTGTGGAAATCTGTTGTGTGTGTGTGTGTGTATCTGTGCATGTGAGTGGCAGTGTGTTTACGTTGCTAGAATGTAGAATGGCAGGGCTAATTATCAGCACTATTAAAGCTAAGTGTAGCCAGCTGCATCAGTGGAGCGGTCCTAATGCGGGACAGCAGACAGGCTGGACTCTTTCATCTGTCGCCTGCTGTTGGTCTCAGCTCACCTTCAACCCTCTCCACTAACACTTCTCAGGCCTCTGCCTCTGTTCCTGTTCTGGCTCAACACATGGGGGGGGTTAAACACAAATACCACTCTTTTGTTTTCTTTAATGAGATGTATAGTGGTGGGTCTAGCCATATCAAAACAACCTATGTGCGGAATTAAGTTTACCATACATTTTTATGTCGGATATAACTCCTGAGTTGAGTGTACCATGTCTCGTGATACGGTGTTACAGAATTAAATTGTGTATAGTAGCTGCCAGACGGATGTTAATGTGAATTTGACAACGTTTCCATTAAAAAGAAATCCATACTGTCGTGAAAATGTGTTTTATCCATGGTGGTTATTGTGTGTTGTATCACTCACTGGGGCTATACTTTTCCTTGGTATTTCCTTGTGGCTCTGTATAGCCTGGGTAAATTAAAAATACAAGGTACCCCCAGCGTGAAGCTTTTAAAAAGATATTTATTTGCTACCTCTGTCAAAAAAGAAATAGGCACATTAAACAGGAGCCAAAGTCCTGGATTACTTCAGTGCATTTAGACAGTCCGCAGCTAGCTGGGGCCTGTATTGCACAGTATATCAGTGTACAGTATATTATTCCATATGTCTCCTCTAATGTAGATACCATTGTAATTTGTACATTTATAATGAGTGCTATTTAAATACATCACTGTCAGCGCTGCAGCATTGTCTCAGCTTCCCTCAAATTACAAGCAGTGTAAGTGCTCTGAAATTTTCCGCGCTAGTAAATTATGAACGATATAAAACATTGAGAAATTTCATGGAGCAACAGCAGATACTTTCATAATCAAGCTAAGTATGCATGCGGTGGTCTGTACTTTGCTAAATGAGTACAGAGTTGTGTACTGCATAGCTGTTTGACCTCATCCATTTTCCAAACATATGTTGGCTATTTCAGCAGCTCTGGGATGTGGAACTGAGACAGGAGGAGAGAAATCTGCTGCATGTGATCTAAATAGCTGTGAGAATGGAGAACGGACCCGTGGTTAAAGTTCAGCAGGAAAGCGAGCAAACAGAACGACATATTTGCGTGAGTTTTTGCAGATTGTAAAAACACACTGATCAGGCTACAGCCCGCCGCTTTTAGGACAAGGGCTTCCATACATTTATTACACTCACAAGCATTAACACACACACGTAAACACGCACATAAACAGGCAGCTATTCCCTATTCAGGTGGGCGCCTAATTATCACGACCCACCCCCATTATCAGCCTGTAACCTACAGCTGTTCCAGTGTGTGTGTGTGTGTGTGATATTAAATGACACAAGCGTGGCTCTGCATCCGGCGGGCCACCTGAGAGGTAGTTCTCTGCAGGGGGACACGGCAATCTACTGGGCTTAGCGCAGAGAGAAACTTACTCAAGCACAGCGGCAGTCATTTCCTCTCTCTGCTCCGCTCCCAATTCCTCTCCTGTTTGCCTTCAAGTCAGCACAAGTTAATAGTTTGTGTGCGTGCGTGTGTGCGTGTGTGCGTGTGTGCGTGTGTGTGTGCCTCTGTGACTGTACGCCAGGCTAATTTCCACAGTAATGCACTGTAGTGTGCTCAGCTCAGAGCGTTCTCTAGGATATTGATGTGCTGCATATTAGGCAGCAAAATGAATCAGTGCTGTTTGCTGTAAATATTCTATTGTCACTTTAATGCCTCTGTCAATGGCTTTGTCCTGGGTAATTCAGTCCACTGGTGTGTCTGTCCCCCATAGCTCCTGCCAGAGGAGCATGTCTCACCCGTGTTCATACTCTCTGACACGTACACACACACACACACACACACACACACACACACACACACACACACACACACACACACACACACACACACA
>JAOEHI010000002.1:4968957-4992140 GCA_025447815.1 Percopsis transmontana | reverse complement strand
ATACAGGCTCAATGAAAAGCAAGTGTTCATATGCCTGCCTCTGTGTGTGTGTGTGTGTGTGTGTGTGTGTGTGTGTGTGTGTGTGTGTGTGTGTGTGTGTGTGTGCGTGCCCGTTGTGTGTGCCTGGGTCGATACCAGCCCCGCCGACATTCCGATGAGTGGGCTGTCTGTGTTCATGGTCCAGTGAGGTCGCTGACAGAGCTATGCCCCGCTGTGAGGGGCCAGGGCCTGTCTATGGCGCCTGCAGGACTAGCCCAGGACGCTGTGACAAGACCAGGTTAAGACCACTACCACGGACACGGACCACAGCATCAGGCCAGCGGGGAGGGGGGGCCGAAGAGAGCTTTAATATTTTTTACTAGGCTCCAGAGCATTCTGGTTCCCAGGGCCAGGGCTCTTTTTTTCCTTCTTCAAGCCCTTCTCTCGGGGATTTGAATGTATCTTAAGAGGAGAGACTGCTTTGAAAGTGAGTTTCAAGTCTGGGCTTTATCTGTGTGTGGGAAATCACCCTCTAACCGTTTTGTAAGCGTAGCCACCTTTGAATAGGCGAACAGAGCCTTAGGATAAAGGGGAGCGTCTGAGCTACCGTAGCCACAAACTTAAATGAGGCGCAGTCCGGCTTCTCGCCGCGTCACTGTGGAAACGGCGACAAATCCATCGGGGTCTTAGAGGAGGATGATATGAGTATCTAAACAAACCTAAGAAGTTATTAGAGTTGATTGAGGTCTAATAGCAATTAGTCCTGCTCCACTACACACTCTCACTCCTATCTAATGATGTCATTGACCTTGTCACCTCCCGGAGGTCAAAGTGTCTGTGTTAAACCAAGCGTAATGGTTCCATGTTTAGACTACAAGGGCCTGTCCGGCTAAATGGTGATGGATCGCTTCTTTTGCCGCTGCTGGTGTGTGTTGCATCAGATGATACGGGCCTCAACATGATACGCAGCTGATTAAATCAATACTCCAAGGAAATGTGCGGTAGGCTCCATTTCAATTCAATAACGCAGCAGCCCAAGGCATGTGTGTGTGTGTGTGTGCGTATGTGTGTCTGCCCTTGTGGAGCTTTTTATACAGTACACAAAATAGGCAGCAAGGACATTGTGTTCGTAATAATATTTTAAAATCAGTTCATCAACAACAAACGCGAGCCTCTGAAGGGGCCCTCACATGCCCAGTAATGGTGGCCATCTCCTGCCTTGCTTCCTAAATCATCCCACATAAACAGAGCCACAAAAAGCCCAGAAGGCACATGCAATAAACAGAGATGCTTTTTTCTATTTTCCTTTGCTGGGATGTGTGCAGAAGGGACAAGGCCGGTCACTACTAGGACTACTAGGATAAGCACAAAAAAGGGGGGGAGGGTAGAGTGGAGTAGGACAAGGCATTCTTGGAACAGAGTTGATATTCACTGAATTCTTCCCATATGGCCACCCCATTCTCCTTGATCTCAGCAATAGGTGCTACCCCTCTGGGGTGTGTGCACAGGCATGCATGCACAAAAAAGCACATGTTTTAGATGTATATAGATGTATAAAGACACACTCTAACATAAATCTGATCATAAGGGAAAAGGGCGGAATTTATTGCCTTCGTCAACTCCTCCGTTTTTCTTTTTTTCTTCCCTTTCTTTACCTTTCTCTCCCCCCACCCCCTCTCTTTCCCTCTTTTGTGTCACCCCAGCAATGACCCGTAGCAGTCCCCACAGTCTAATGACCGCCATAGTTTGACACTCATTAAAGGTGGTCAATTAACCACATGGAGCCCAGAGTCACTTTCATTAGGAGACTTGTAAAGGTCTTTTTTTAAGCTGGGGTTCAAACGTTCCGAGAAGACACCCAGACAGTCTGCACTAGTTGTTGCAAGCCTACGACAACAACCTCTGGAGAGTTATTTGTTTTGTTTGTTATTTGCTTTGTTGAGCTGCATTTCTGCTGGTACTTTATGGAAACAAACTAGATTGGTGAAAAAGAGCGAAATCGCAAGAAGAGAGCACAGAAAATGAGATCTCATGAGAGGGGAGATGAAAAACAGAGCCATCTGCGTCGAGGGCTGGCTCTCTAAAGACGATCTGGTCTCATTTCAATCCTTTGTATTACTCCTTTACAGTAAATCAAGGGAGAGCGCTTTTCCGATGGTTTTCACATTTGCGTGCGTGCATGTATGTGTGTGTGTGTGTGTGTTTGTGTGTGTATGTGTGTGTGTGTGTGCGGGTGGCCATGTCAGTGTGTGCACCAGTGTCTGCAGCATCTCCATTCCTGTGTGCGCATGCATGTGCACGTTTACAAATATAAACAGGGGGAAATGTTATTCGGATATGTGCATGGCGCACGGACCCGTGTGTGTGTGTGTGTGTGTGTGTGCGGGCGTGCACGTGTGTCTGGTTTTAGGCAGAGAGCGTCTCTTGGTCCCCCGGCCTCGGGAGTCATCAGTCTGTGAAGGTCAAGTCTGATTCGGAGACAGACAAGGCAGATTGGCATGAAAATGGAATTGTGCTGTCTCTGTGCCAAGCGTCCAGACTGACTGACCGGACTCTCATCACATCCC
The DNA here is from genome assembly GCA_025447815.1 of Percopsis transmontana. Lineage (NCBI taxonomy): Eukaryota > Metazoa > Chordata > Actinopteri > Percopsiformes > Percopsidae > Percopsis > Percopsis transmontana. Next base: position 4,989,594 of record JAOEHI010000002.1, on the reverse strand, counting down.
TGCCTATCGGCTCATCCAAAAGGCCTCCTCCTCGCGCTCCTGCCCCCTGCATACCAATAGCCGAACAACATGAGGAAAGATATGGGGGCCTGTTTAATAATCATGATGTCAAACAATGTGTGCATGTACGGGAAACATGAATCCAGCTGTTAGTGGATTTACCATCTGTGTAAAACAGCAATGTCTCCGCTCAGTGCGTATTTGCATATGGCAGACTTAGCCCTTAAGGCACTTTAAGCAGTCATTTTGTAATGAAACAAGGATTTCACTCAGGTAATGGATTCATAAACAACAAGCCCTAAGTGGTGGCATTCAAATGCTTATTATATTTTTGAATGGAAGAAGGCAAGTTCTATGAGTTTGATGCTGTTACACTGTTGAGTATGTGTGTGTGTGTGTGTGTGTGTTGTGCATAATGAGCATGCGGTCTTGATATGAATGAGTGCCGTGAGGCATGAGATGAGTGTGTGCCCGCTGGTATGGAACAAGTCCTTGCATTTCATGTATGTATAAGTCTGTGTGTGCATGCGTGTGTGTGTGAGTGAGGGGGAAAGAGAGAGAGAGAAAGAGAGAGAGAGGGAAAGGGGAAAAGGGAGAGAGAGAGTGTTCATTGGGCTGAAATGAGTCCCTGCCCTTCATGAATATTCAGATACCCCCTGCGTTCTACTGCTGTCTGACTGATGTCAGCTTGCGTGTGGGAAAAATGAGTTGCCGCGGTAACAGTGTCCCCCCCCCCCCCCCCAAAAAAAAGCCGTCCTTAGCTGGTGCAAAGCAAAAAGGATCTATGCTGCTAAGTTTTCCCCCTTCTTAAAGAGCCAGACACAGAGGGGGCGACAGTTTCCAGCTCCACAGAGCCTCTAATAGAACACCAGTGAGTGAATTTCCATTTGATCTCAAGTGGCACCCTTAAAACTAGGCCAGCTCTTAGGTCACATGTTTAGGTCAGTGACCCTTCACAGAGAGATGCTCTAATGCATCCTGTCAACCCCTGTGCGGCAAAAGGCATCGCAAGCCGCACATGGGGAACACAAAGGCATGTCTGCGCTCACTCCCGGAGCTTCCTGATTGCTCTTCCCAGCTTGGTTCCCTCGGCTGGGTGAGCTGTGGATTTGTGTGTTAAACTCTGGCTTTGATGTTAAAAGGACTGTTTTGTTTCTTTATATTGGGAATGACATTGAGAGATCCTTCACTGCCGCGCTAAACAAGAAATGTTATTCGAAACTCGTCGTGGACGCTGTGACGTGCGCGCACGTGTGTTTGTGTGTGTGCTGTGTACAAAACTACACTCGCACATGTCTGCATGTACAAATGTGTGTGATAACTTGATGGGATTCAATGAACCCACAAATATTGAAGTCATGTGTTTATCGACACATGCACACACACACACACAGACAGACACACACACACACACACACACACACACACACACACACAAACACAAAATGTGCCACTCCTGCCCCCACAATGTTCTGTATAGTATTTAGGTCAGTTAGCTTGCAGATGGGTGGTCTGTGACGCTCGCGTTAGCTTGGTTTCCAGGAACTGATACAATAGGCTAGTCAGCGCTAAGCGGCAGAAAAGAGACCGGAAGTACAGACCTTTATAATAATAACGGATAGTGTTCACACAGGGATAGCTAACAATGCTAAGGGGCTGCTCATGACTGTAGCTAACCCTCGGCAGACTTTGGCCTGTATGAAAAGCAGAGCTGCTGATAAATGCATTGAACTTGTTACTTGTATACACCAATATATTACTTTTATATTATATTACTATTTAGTGTTGGGAATGAAGTCATATTATTTGGTTAAGATAAGTAAAAAGAAAGTTTGTAAGAACGTAATGAGTGCAATACAAATAAGCTTGTAAGCCTACAGATTTTGTTGAATGAAGTGGATATAAATGGTTATTTATATGGCATAATATTTTCACTATTTTAATTATTGTTTAAGCCTTAGGGGATATGCTACATTTACCGTAATTCCTTCAGGGCATTGAATTGAATAAAAATACGTTTGGGACTTCAGACCCTTAAATGACTTAAACAAAAATATGCAGTATATTATATGCTGAATATAAAATTGCAGTATTTTACCGTAATTACCTCACACTGGTGATTCTTTCATTGTACCAAATGAAAAAACACATTTTCTTAAATGAGTAAAAGACAGATAATGGTTAATGGTTTAAACCTTCTGTGTGTGTGCGTGTGCGTGTCCGTGTGTGTATGGGTGTGTGTGTGTTCAGAGAGTCACTCTGTAGTGTTAAACATCAAGAGCAATGTGAGCGAAAGTGGCATACGAGACTCAAAAGCTTTAAGGCACAATACTGTAATTGGAAAATTGTGCAAATGCATGGAGTCGTGTTATATAAATGGCCAGCAGAGATACTGCCTGAGATCCCAGGCATAGCCTAATTGAGAGAAGGAGACGGCATAGCAGAAGAGTGGTGGCGCTAAGGGGGTGAAGTGTGGGTTTTAAATTGGGCGAAGGAAATGTGGATGGAAATGGAACGTTTTCAAAGGCGTGGGAGGGAGGGCGAGTGGGGATGTTTCTTTTTAAAGGGGGGTGGGGGGTGAGGGGGCAGAGGAAGAGGGAGAATAATTCCCACTTTCTCCGCTGGTCTCCACACCTGCGACCCAGCAGCTAGCAGCCCCGGCTATTTCCCCTATGAGTGAGAGCGGGAGCGTGTTTCTCTCTCTCTCTCTGTTGCACACCATATGATTGATGAGTCTCAGCCAAACCTGGATCCCCGCCATGGCTCAGGCCTAATCTGGCATGTTCTGGTCATAATAATGCTGTCAATATGCGGCTGATGGGTGACTAGGCTTGTACAGTATGTATGCATGTGAATGTGTGGGTGTGATTAAACAAAAGTGAAGCATATAGTATCAATTGTTTCCTGGCCCTCACGGCCGGATTAGAGGTTTTCCTCACTGATTGGAATTTGAAACACATTAATTAGTCCTTTCATGAGCCCTTCCGTGGATCTTTCTTTCTCGCTTTTGTTTTTTTTTTGCCGTTTTAGGTTTCTTCCGTAGTCAGGATTTGACCAAATCCTGTTTGATATTTGATGAGCAGCATTTGATGAAATGCATTAGCCCGCATGCATTATTTATGAATGGCGAGAGATGCATTAACTCATCAAATATGCATATGTACATTACATGGGAAAGAACACGTCCCATGGCATGTCGTATTGATTCGGGCATGAATTACGAGACTTCCTCACGATCTATCTGAAAAACATTAGGAGATGGCGTACTTAATCGCTTAAGAGCTATTGACGACCTCTCCCTTTTTAGATGCAGAGTTTCAACTTGCCTGCTTGCCTACAGATCATGGTGCTCGTGTCTGCACATTCAGCAGATTTTGCGTGGGAGCGCTGAGTGTGAAATAACACGAAGGGAAACTCAGCTATGACTCCAACTTACGCTGTTTAAGGACTGTACCAGTGTTATCCTCCCCCTTATCCCCTCATCTCACGTGGCTCGCTGTATCAGTTTACATCTTGCACCGACAAATATATTTTCCGCCCATGGCCTCATCGGGAACTTTGAATTGAAATAAACTTCCCCTGTTGGTCTTGTATCACTCAGTGGAGGTAATCTAAAGCCTTCTTCAATACCTCGCATTTCTTTCTATCACAATTCATTGTGAAAAAGGGGATCCTTTGAAAGTGACTTCTGAGAGATTATTTTTGCAACTGGAATACATGGACGCCAGTAGGTTCAAAAATGATCTCAAGCCACACAAAACTGCTGGCAGCAAGGCGCCATTCCCACGTGAAAAATTCCTTCAATAAACACACTGTGAGCCACCATGCTGTACAACAACAATAATGGCATTTACAATTGTAAACTTTGGAAACTATATTGTCAGTCAGCAGGGGCCGCAGTGTAAGCATTGCCATGTCTAAAAGATGTTTGTTTTACCTTAATGCTACACAGCAGGAGCTAATAAAAAGAGACAGACCGACATTCAGTATGAGAAAGAACCTCAATAACATCACTGCTGCTTTAAGAGGCTCTTAAGGAGGAGCAGGGAAAAGTCCCATTATGGTTGCCAAAGTTGAAGCTCAACTCAAATGACTCTTTAAATGCACTACTGTAAAAAGATGAATATTTCATTTGTTGCCGATTGTTGAGATGCATTTTGCGTTTTGTTATTCAGATGGCAACTGCTGCTTTAGAGGCAAAACCACTAATGATTGTTTGCTTACAGAGTGATGTTGACTCAAGTTTGTAGAACAATAGGAAGATCCCTATGGCAAGCGCACACAAACGCACAGTTAATGTGCTTATGCACATGCAGCCATACACAGTAGCTCAGTGGGGAGGAGGTTTTAATAAACCTACAATAACATGGAGTGTATGGGGGCGTCTCAGGGCCGAGCCAGGAAACAGATGAACGCACCTGCCCTGGAGGGGAGCGCGACGGAGTGAGCGGGAGAGAGACAAAGAGGGAATGAGCCGGTGAAGCCAGGGGGAACATTGTTTCTCCTTGCCCTGACTTTTCCTTTTTCCTGCCATCACTCTTCTGCTTGATTCGCTCTTTTGTCTCAATCCCGCCTACTCGGTTCAGATAGTCAGCCACGCGAAAGCCGTACCCATAAACACCGCCGTGTTTGTCGGGGAAAATGCCCAATCACTTTAATAACATTTCATGCCATCTCTGCTTTCACCAACTACTTGGAATGTGCTCCTCAGTAGGATAAATGCAGACTGTAATTTCAGACAAAACGTGGTGGAAATGCAGAGTGCAACCAATCAGATTTAATCAAGTATGAAGAAATGTAATTTCGGAGGACATCGGGGCAGAGAGGGTTGATATGGATATTAGTTACTATGCAAAAAGGCGTGTCCATCCACTGCGAATATGAATTTATGGAGCCTGCTTGTGATTTCAATCTGACTAATGTATCAGAACAGACCCATCTGTGTAGCACTGACCCCTGAGGTGTGGGTATGGCTGGTACTGGGGGGGAGGGCACTTGGTTAATACCACCACTGTGAACCGTGGCAGTCACTGACATGAAGAATGTTTAGTAGAAGGACCTTTAGAGGACAGGGGCTTTAGAGGATGGGAAAATGGGTTACCTTTAAAATAATTTCAGATAAATTGGAAAATAAATTCTCACAAGAACAAACTTCCATGGGAAAAATTTTATTTATCAATATGCTGTAGTTTCCAAACTGGTGGAACGTTATTTCCATTGTAGCTGGTGCCAATAGGTATTACGCTGAGAAGCGGCAAAAAAATGAATGGCAAAAAAAAAACAAAAAAACAACAAAATAAAATAAAATGGACAGTTATGATTTCAAAGACAGGGAAACAAATTCAACAGGTTCTGCTTACACATGCACATTGAAAAATAATACTGTGGCTTTGAACAATGGCGGTGATCAACCTACACAGTGAACCTGACATCCTTGTGCTAAATTAGGAAAGGAGGGATGACAAAAGGGAGAGAGGGGGAGGGAGAGAATGTGAAGGAGAGAGCAACTCTAAAACAAAGGACCGCCTGGGAGATAATGAGTGGTGTAAACCGGATGATTTATTGGTGAGCGCTATATGGTCACACTCTTGTGCGCTCCCTCATACTCTTCCCCTTTCTCGTTCCATCTTTCTCTCTCTCTCTCTCTCTCTCTCTCTCTCTCTCTCTCTCTCTCTCTCTCTCTCTCTCTGTCTGGCCAGATAGACTTCTTAAAACTGAGGAGAGATTAATCTTTTTGCATCAATTGCTTATGTTACATCTTATAATAGGGTGGATGGCGTGGGTAAGAGAGGCAGCAGAATAACATAGTCTCCATATGCAGTTAAGTGCCTCCAATAAGGGAAAGGGGCCTTTACTACTGAAAGTTTCAAAGCCATGTGCTCCGTGCTTGATGATAAAGCTTCACTCCTGAACAGGGACTATGAAATCAGATTTCTTTTTTTTTTTTAAACACGTGTGGTAACAAAGAAGTTTTAAAATACTGGATGCCGCAAAAAGACAGCGCATGTGTCCATTGCAATATTCAGTTTGACTCTAAAAGAAAAATGAAATAAAAACATTGCAAACAGAGACAAAATGCAAGGATTTATACAAAACACACTTTAAAAAGACAACTATTTACAAACAACCTCCATTACAAAAATCTAATCTTAAATTTTTCATAAGAGCAGTGTTCAGGTGAAATTACGTCTTAAATTGGGCTCTATCCATATATTTACATTTATCTATTACCTCTTTTTCCTCTTTTTTTGCCAAATTAGAATAGGTGAAACACTACAATGAATGAAAATGAGATATGGTTTGTGGTGATTGGTAATGGCTCCCTTGGCTGGTGTAGGTGAATGGGCGCTTGCTGATCCGAAACAAAAATATTTGATTTTAAATGTGTTTCACAGAGGCCCACTGATCGCTGCATTGTGCACACTGAGTTAAAACACAAGACCGCGAGAAGCAAGAGCAGCTGTTTTAGCTGTTTAGCTCGGAGGTTAACGGCACGCAGCGGCCGTGGAAGTCTTCCCCGGGTCTCGGGGGAAGGGGGGTGGGGGGTGGGGGGGGGGGGGGGTGGCGAGTCTGTCTTACAGCTCAGCTGTGTTTCTCAGCAAATGATGGGTGCCCATGTAGGTGAATAAACATTAACCGGCAGTCTGACCGTTTGACTGGAGATAAACCTGGACCCATCAGTCTCACCGTGTGTGTGTGTGTGTGTGCGTATGTGCGTGTGTTTGTACGTGCATGTTAGCATGTGCCTGGGTTCGCGTGCGGAGGAAAGGCTGTCCTTATCTGCCCCACACTCCTCACACACATCATTAACTGGAACTGCTTAGTATTTTGGCAGCTACACTCCTTAGAGTAGCTACTCTCCGCCCTGAAACAAGCCATTTCAGTTGCATTCATACACAGAAAATTGCACATATAAGCACTAATGTGCAGAAATATGCCTGGACACACACACACACACACACACACACACACACACACACAATTACACTGAGTCAAACCAGCTATCAAAAGGCCAGTCCCCACATGCGCGTGCACACGTCCAGTTGCAGTAAATTGTGTCTGGGTGCTGCTGCCCTGAGCTGTGTGATAGCAGAGCTGCAGTGTCCTTGGTGGCTTAACACCTTGACTGTGGAATATTCTTCACAGCATTTTCTATTCACGGCACAACTGGATGGGAAAAAATGAATGCAAAACTCCTTCTATTCCACCCCCTCCTCCCAGGTTAGAGCAGAGTGACAGGAACATTTTCTCCTCCCCGGCTGGTGAGAGTGGGCAAGGAGATGGCACCTAGATTAGTCACGCGCTGGCGCTAGTCCGCTGCCTGCACATGCCACTGACTCATCCGCAGATGGCAGCCAACTGGCATCTGACAGCACTGTAGCTCGACGTTCAGTCTGGGGCTGAGCGTCCAACTTATATAGGCCATCCTACCTATCTAGGCCATCCAATGGGAGCAGAGCAGCCAACCCCACCTAGCCTGGGCGGCGGGGCGTCGGAATATTCCTTGTGAGCGGCTTCATGATTTACACTGTGGCCTTAAACACCAACAGAAGGTACAACCAACCAATCCCAACATGCCTGCTGTCTAGAAAGTATCTCCCCTAAGCGCATCAGAAACAATAAAGCCTTCAGTCAGTGCCAACTGGAGTACTGGAAGAGGTTTGTCTGTCAGTCAGTCGGTCTGTCAAGTTGTTTTTTGAAGCCAGTGATAAAGGTAAAGTAGTGTTCTTCCCTAAAGCTAATAAAGCCTGCGCAGATACAGGACTGGTCTGAACAGGTCCGAACAACCCGATCATACACACCTTTGCTAGGTGTGAGTCCACAAATAATACACTGGAAGGGAGCCATAAATACCGGGGTAATGATTTAGATCTTATCAGTCCAGTGGAACAGTGACGCATTCGCTAAAATGCAAGTAGACACATAGACACAGTCACACATACACACACACACACACACACACACATCTCAACATTAATAGTCCAGGTGAGATGAGCACAATGACGGTATGGGCGGTGAGAAGGTTAAGAGTGACAATAATGGACTATTTATTCCTATACATTGTGCACTTTTAGGAAAAGTCTAACAAAATACAACTGCTTTGTGAACTGAAGCAGGGTTGAGGAAGTCCTCCATCAAAAATAGTAAGGCAACCATCAGAGGTGTGAAGGGAGAGGAACACACACGTTACGCACATTGTGTCCGATACCTGAGCTATCTGGAGAGTTTCCCGGCCCAGCACGAAGCCCTGACACACACCTACGCTAACACACACACACACACACACACACAGACACACGCACGCGTACTCACGCACGCGCACACACACACACACACAGACCGGGCTGAGTGGAGTTTGGGCCTGTGTCTGCCTGATTCTGGCTAGTGTGCTGGGATGATGTGTTTAATTGGGTGTGACATAGACTGCACTTGAGGGAACTAAACAAAGCTATATCCTGCCCATTAAAAAGGACAGCAAACCAGGAAACTAGAGTTCCATCTGTTAGCTCAGCCCTTCCCCCGCTCCCCCACACAGAAGCGCGGGGGGACGCAGAGAGAGAGGGTGGGAGGTGAGCCAGGGGAGGGATACGGGGGGAGGACACCTAATCAAACGGAATAAGCCTCTCTCTCATTCGGTTGGCAGCCCCGCTGGTTACTGCCCGCTACGCGCTCTCTCCAGATTTGTGCAGCAGGTGGTAGAAAAAACACAGGCTTGAAGAAACACCAAGTCCCACCAAAATGCAAAGGGGGCAAGGGGGGGGAGAAAACGTTCTTCCCCAAGACTGTCAAAACAAGCGCTCCTCTCCTCTTCTCTCCTCTTCTCTCCTCTCCTCTCTTCTCCGGACTCGGTTAACTCGGGCCATGTGGTACTTTATCAGACTTTGTAGTAGATGTTGGCGGGGCTCTGCGGGGGCATCTCCTGGACGATGTAGACCGGGTGGCCGTAATCCCCGCTCACCTTCTCATAGTGAGGGCAGTAGTTGTTCTCTGTCCGCAGCGGAATGATGATGTCACTGGGCTCCGTGCCCGCTGTGCCGGCAGGCATTTTGGGGTTGGACAGCGTGCTGAGTGACAGCGCCGAGGGGCGGGGCTGCGAGTGGGCGTTTTTCCGCGCACGCTTGCGCATCTTGATGAGTAGGATGACTAGGAGGAGGATGAGCAGGAGGAAGATGATGCAGCCAGCTCCGATGGCGGAGAACACAGCCACCTTGGAGCTGAGGATCCCCTCGGAACTAGAACCAGAACCGGGCTGGTCCTGATTGATGGGATCTGGACAGAAGAGAACCAGAGAGAGAGAGAGAGAGAGAGAGAGGGAGAGAGAGAGAGAGAGAGAAGAGGTTAGTGTAACCAGAGAAATAATATCATATATGGTTAACCACTCTTGCTGCTTAATGCCTAAATCAACTGTGATCACATCCCGTTTGTTGTTTGCTCTGCTTGACTGGCAGCTCCATTGATGTAATCTAATCTAATTAGCTTAATCAAAATGGCCCCCTAATGAAATCTGTAGTCGTCACTCAGTGCAACCGAGATCCAAACTCTGATATGACCCAGCCAGGGCACAAAAGCAAAGTCGTATAACATGTCGAAGCCACATTCATACGAGGCAAAGGCCAAGAACGATATGGAAAGACGGGAGGAGGGCATTTATGAACATCTGATTTAGTTTTATCCTTTTGTCTGGGGGTTCAGGAAGGGAGGGGTGGTTAGAAGTGGGGGCATTTACTGGATGAGAGAGAGAGAGTGAGAGAGAGAGGAGAGGCTCCTCCAATGACTGAAATCTGAGCAGAACCAAATCTGTTTTCCATGTATGCATGCAGCTGCTGCCAAAGAGCAGTAGACTCTCCCCTCTCCATCTTACTGTCCATGACCCCCTCCATTTAAAAACACACGCACACACACATGCCTCCTGAGACTGCCATCCCCACTAATGACTGTGTCTCTCCACTTGGCTGACCACTCTGCACTTAACCATTCGTTGGGAAAGGATACTGGGGCCTTATCGTAAGTAATGACATCACTGAAAGCTCGACAATTTCAGCCTTATCAGTGAAATCACGGGGAGAGCTCCAGAGAGGGGCTGTCAGAAACCCCATTCCTGAAATATCAGCTCCCCTGAATGCGGTGGAGCCCTGTCCTTGTCCTATTATTTCACGTGACATGGTCACTGATCGAACAATGCTGGACAAGTAAAAGCCCGAACACAGGAGGAAGTGACATTAGAAAGTCTTTTTATAGGCCAACTAATGTCAAATAAGTAATTATTAAGTGGGGAAGGCTTATCACCTTGGGACAGGCAGTACAGCTTGTACTTGGCAAGAGTTTGAGAGTAAGTCAAAAAGTAAGTATAGGGAATTAGCTGCAAAAAATAGAAAAAATGTCAGGGCCCCCTGTGGAAATTGGCTCGTACGTTGCTATGAAAGGTGCTGCTTAGAGCAGGAGACACATCGGCTCCTTGGGCACACAGCGCCTGACCAGCCCAGACTGACAATTACCTATTCTTTTAATCTTCATTTATCTGCAATTCTAATGAAGATTAAAAAAGATTATTAAACGGAGACCTGTCTTTGAGTCTCCTTGTGCACAGTTCAACCTGCATGTGTACAGTATGAATAAGTAAAATGGCTACAGCTCCATTTCTTCTGGACGGGCTGTTTTTTTGTTCTACAGTAAGCTTCCTCCTGTTGAGTTATGCGGTATTGTCTTTTCAAAATGGGGCCCTCCACCGTATTTGGCTTTCTGACCCCCTTAAAACCGAGGATTACCTGCGGCATGAGCATGCCATATGAGTAAGCAGGCAAAAAAACACTGAATAAAAAGCGTGATCTATGGTATTATTTTCTCTTTTCAGGCCAAACCTGAATAAATATTACACAGAGCCCGGAGGCGTTGAAATTTCATTACTTCACAAGAACAGAAAATATTTTAAATACTTTACTAAAAATATTTGTATTTTAGGTTTTTTTCCAAGTCCATCTTGAAGCCCATTGAGATTGGGATGGGTTTAGCAGTGTGTATGTGTGTGTGTGTGTGTGTGGTCTACACACCAGTGTTTCCAGGGATCTCGGGTCCAATCCGTTTAGGGTCTGGCGGACTGGGACTAGACTTGGGTATGTTATTCACCTCTGGATCCTCAGGTGACACAGGGTCTGGTGCATTCGGGTCTGAAAGAAGACATAAACAGCTTGTTAGCTCTGCATCGGTAAGAGGGTTTTCCCCCCAGAACATATTGCATATTATTTTAATACACCTCAGGTCCTGTGTGCTGGGAGTGTCTCTGAACTGAAGTTGAAGGCACTAAGAGCAAAAGCGAGCTAGCAAACTTCTGTGAAACACGACAGTCGTAAAAATAAAAAAACGAGCTCACGTCTACAGTATATCAGCAACTCCTTCAACACACACTCAGACGGGGCATTTCCAACACTGATACATTCATGAGAACAAGAGCCCAGGACACACACCTACAAATATACTCACAATACACTTAGGCTTGGCAGGATGGGGCAAAGCAGTTATATATTAACTTTTTATTGTTCTACATTATTCATCACGTTAAAAGGCTGTAATATGCCTTATTTATTGCTCTTGCTGGCTTCACTTGAACGAAGCCTGCGTCTGAGAAGGAAAGAGGAAGAGACAAGGACAGGAGAGGAGAGGAGAGCAGGGGAAATTATCATGGGTGATACTGCTGTGTGGGGAATACCGTTCGCAAAGGAAACAGACAGTTTATCAGTATGTCTGTTGTGAACTCAGCACACACACTTTGAAGCCTTTGTGTGGCTTTACAAGGGCAGGGCCGGCAGACGGGGGCAGTTATACACCATTACTAAACGGCAGGCGGATGGCTCCATGCTACGCTATCAGATCCCTCTCCTATATCTGGCCTTATCAGCATCTGCCCCAAGGGCCAAAAGAAAGATGGATAGAAAGGAAAAGGCAGAAAAAGGGGTGTGTGTGGGGTAATTTACATTTGTGTCTCTTGTGGAGAGTTTGTGTGTGTGTGTGTGTGTGTGGTATGAGTGTGTGAACTGCTGTAAAAGGCCCTGACAGTCTGTCAGTCTATTTCCGCTGTTGCTTTGCTGAAACTCCAGCAGGGGAGAGGGGAGCCTTTGCAGATATGAAAGAGACAAAGAGAGAGAGAATTAGCCTGAATGAGCAAGAGAGAGAGAATTACAGCAGACTGAATGAATGACAGTGTGTGTGTTAGAGAGAGAGAGAGAGAGAGAGAGAGAGAGAGAGAGAGAGAGAGAGAGAGAGAGAAAGAGAGAGAGAAAAAGAGATTCATGGTACCACCCTCCATTTCCACCCCATTATCCAAACAATTAGCTGTCAGATTTCCTCTCCACTGTCTTAACAGTGTCTAGACCTCTGCAGTGGTGTGACTGCAGCACTGGTGAACATTACCATAAGCTGTTGTGTGCCATCAATAATAAATGAGGAAAGACAGGAGTGAGAAGTGGGAACATTCACGCGTGGCAGAGAATATGAGGGGACACGGTGATCTGATTCACTAGCTGCCTCCAACCACTGAGCATGTGCAGAGCATGTTCTGACCCATTTTTTCGACGTGTAGCACTGACATTTCCCTTAGCTATGCAGACAGCCACTACCTCAGAACTGCCAACCTACCAGAAGGATGGAGAAAAGGCGGGGGGGGCGAGGGAGAGAGGGGGGTGAGGGGAAAAGAGAGAGAAAGGGAGTGCACTAGAGCGAGGGAGAGATGAAGAAAGAAAAGAGGAGATATGCGTGTGAGGCAGTGAGTCAACATATTTCTAATGAGCGCAGTGACATGATGTGGAACAGCAGACACAGTGCGCCCAACAGCACAGAATGTATAAAAGATGTGCCCCCCCCATTCTATTCCGTTCCCTTCCCTCGATTCCTTCACTTTTTTATGCGGAAACCAAAAACAGAGGACAGAGGAAGATATTTTAAGCACAATTACATGTCGGCATGTCGACACCAATATTTGCATAACAGCATAGGATGTGATGCGATTGTATTGCGATTGCTCAGGAATGTGTTTTAGCCTTGCATTTGCCCCAGGACACATTAAAAGAGGGCATTAGAGGACATGAGAGTATGCCATGATTGTGATGGACACTGGGGATGAGTCACCAAACTATAAAGCAAAACAAAAAAACAACAACACTATGAGGGGAATCAGTAAAGGGAATGTAATAGCAACCGCATCGGGAGTCTGGGCATATGCAGACACGATAGCTAGTGCATGCTAAGAAACGGGTATGTTGCTGGATTTAGTGCGTCCATAACCAGACCGGCACACGCCCCCTACACAAAATAGATCATCAAATGAAAGGCTTGTTACATTGTCTACATCACTTAGAAACTAAACCCCAAGTCTGTGGGTTATATCATTATAAACAGACATTTTTGAGTAGTGCCCAACTTTTGTCTGATTTTTTGGGGGGAAAAAATACCTCAACGCTCCTACACAAGTATTCCTATCAAAGGTGCATTTTTCTTCAGCTGTTATCGAATCATCACTGCACAGAGACGCAGAGCAACAACTTGAAAAGCAGTAGTAGCTGGTCAAAAGCATATTTTCTAACAGGGTTTGTAGGGCAGACTGATTCAAAGTGACAGCTAGCTTGCGCACTGTTGGGTCTCATTGATAAACCAATGCTGGTTTTGCCAAAGTTGAGGAACAGCAGATGGCCATGAAAACAGACAGTTGTTTTCTACTTCAATTATGGTGAATTCAAGGATTCGTTTATTTGCAAACTAATAGTTATTGTGAAAGCCTGTTTACGTCCCGTTGTTCTCATTTGGTAAAGGTGTTTCAATCCTAGGCACTCGGTCGCTCAAATAAATGTACCTAGATAAACAGATAATGCATACCCTGTTCTGATCCCTTCCAATATGGTTGAATTTTTCAGTGTATACAGCAAATCTGTTCCGACTCAGACATAGCTGGAATCAGCAGCTTGTTAGTTTCTATTTTCCACTAACTGCCAAGACACACTCCATGTCTTATTGGCAACCATTCAAATATCTACACAGAACTGCATTTGCATGCAAACAGTGACAATTTATCAGCACATTTTCACTTTTTTCTTCTTCTTTTTTTTAAAGTGTTGGATCTAGCTTTTTAGATGGAATCAGACTATAGTGGCGGGCAGATGTTCCCCTCATATGGTGGTTAGTGTCAGTTTCAGTCAAAACAACCACACTGAGAAATGGGGAATGTTTAGAGTGAAACACATCTGTGTACAGTACCCTGTCAAATTCAGGATATGGATGCCCTCATATTGGATTAAAAAAAACAGCATACAAGTGGAGTGTATGATAAAAACCAAATGTTATGCCCAAGGATATCTAAACAAAGCCGTTTGTTTATTTCCATGATTTTTAGATGCCTCACATCGACCCCACACTTACAAAGTAATTTACTGTGGCTAAACACACATATTCATACTGATACTGATTAAAAGATCTGAAACGCATTACTGGCCTTTCAGGAAAATCAGGAAGTGAGGAATGAACAGTTCTTGTTTCTAGTTTTGGCTTGTTTTCTGCACTATTTGTGCAGAAAACAAAACAAAAACTATGAAAAAAAAAAAGTTGAAAAAAAGTTCTTGAAAAAACTAAAAACTATAATTGTGGTAATGTCTATATTTCTACTTCAGTTATTATTATTATTAGTATTATCAGTAGTAGTAGTAGCAGTATGATTTGTCAGAGGATATATATAAAAAACAACAACGAATAAACATTTATAAACAACATTTTTACAATTTCAGCTTTTCCAGTATTCTGAAATTATTCCTTAAGATTATACTATTATGGAAATGTAAATTATTTTGCTAGATCTGATTTTAAAAAACAATAATATATATACACAAATATATATATATATATATATATAAATAATTATTTTTATTAGGTAATTGTATGTGTGCATATAATAATAAAATAAAAATTAAAAATTATAAATAAAAAAAATGTGTTAATGCAAGTAGAAATTTTTAATACAATTCCAGGGTCTAGTTCCAGTTGGAGGTTGTCAGCTGGCAAAGTCACAATGTTGACATTGGGGGGGAGGGAAGAAAAATGTTCTAGCAAGGTGAAATGTCGCTTTAAGGCACCAGGGTGTATTGTGTTGTACATGCAAGGTGAGCTCCTGCTTACCTTGTCCGACTTTCATGATGACTTTCATGGCTCTGCTCCTGCACACGCCTCCCTCCCGGTTCTCCAGGCCCTCCACGGTACCATTGGATGTAGCTGGAGGGGGAGAGAGGGAGAGGAGCAGAGGGAGGAGGACGGGAGGGCGAGGGGAGGGGGTGAGGGTGAACGGGAGCAGAGGGAGTGGAGAGTAAGCGAGAGAGTAAAGTAAAGAAAATCAAGGGGGGGTAGGATAGGAGGGAGGAGAGGCGATGACACATTGGTTAATGAGCACGTCCATAACGCACAAGACTAATCAATATTTACGACAAGCACTGATTAGCTGTTCCACTGATTAGGTGTTCTCAGCCCTCAATCAAGCTCTCCGTAACACAATAAAGTAAAGTCAAACGAATGGAACAACATTAGAGTCTGGAGGGAAGGCAGAACATGGCTGGACCTGTGGGTGGGTGTGTGTGTGGGTGGGTGTGCAATGCTCTCTGTGCATTTTTTAGCAGTGAGACATGCCAGGGAGAGTTCCAGCTGCTTGCCAAGTCTTGGAGCAACTTATTCCCTCAGAGCCACATGTGTCATTACTAGCTGGTTGTGCTGAGAGCTAAATGCCTCTCTTAGTGTGTGTGTGTGTGTGTGTGTGTGTGTTCTGGCCAGACTTATAGTAAGCGAGGAGGAGGTTCTTTATTCACCTTCACCGTCTATTTTAAGGTTGGACATAATGACCTGGGGACCATGACCTTAGCACCAAGCAACTACACACAAAGACGTGTGTATGCATTTGTATATGCCTCTGTGTGTGTGTGTGTGTGTGTGTGTGGCTGAATATGATGGCAGCTCTAATTTTGGAATTCCCCAAATGAGCTCCATCTCCGCTTAGTCGGCTGTTTGGCCTTACTCCCTTCCTTTGAAATGCCTTTGTCCCTCTTCCTTCTATTATCCAGTTTGGTCTCTGTTTTTCCTCGCTCACTTCATTTGGGCTTTATCTAAGCTATCTGGTGCGGCCCCTCCCTCCCTGTTAACTCAATGACCATCTCCCTAGGTGATAGGCTCAGATGGTAGCCTCATTACGATGAGATGGGCTTGGAGGGAGCTTATCGGATGATGACATACAGACAGACAACCCGGGTGGTGGGAGGTATAATATCAATGTTTACCCTATGACGGTGACACATTACGATGTTTTCACACACAAGCTACAGTTTAAAATTATATTCTATCAAATGCGTGTGGTTCTTAAATGGGGGGTGGAAACTTCTTTGAAACACCAAAAGCCTTTGAAATTCATCCGGTGTATTCATGGCTGCTCATTCGGAGGTATAATTAACGTTGACATTTTGCTGCCCTATGGGATATTATTTCAGTGTCGAACTTCAGTCAATGGAGAGATAACTAAATAATACATTGAGATTACACTATGTGATATATGTGTATGCGCTATTGAATCACGATGCTTATTGTATTACAAGTTACAAAAAAGCACAATATTATGGTAGCGCGACTTGAGTACTGTGATAATCTCTATGATAACATTATGTCAGATCTCTTTGGCATTGTCCCTAGACATTACATTGTAACTGACACAGTGACTGATCAGCTAACTGTACAGGACACACGACCAGACATAATAGGAGGACTGTAGGAGCAAGAGGGACACTCAAAATGACACAATAATGTGAAACGAACCCCTTAAGCTATCTTAAGTCTTGTATTATGCAGAGTTTATGCAGGGATCATGTGCCTTTAAAGACACTGATGCGAACAGAGGCTAACTGCTTCTTAGCCCGAATGGCTGCGAGAAAGCCTCTACCACTAACCCTATTATAAAAAATTTCCAGACAATTTCTCCCCTACTTTCAATTTAAAAAATATTTCAGGCAAGGTTATACAAAAATGAGCTCTTTGAAGATCAAACTGAAATGCGCTTGAATAATCTGGCTATGAGAGAGCGTCATGCTTTGAATTTTATATCTACTCGGGGACAGCAAATCTTCTCGCTGTTAACTTACTCCTGTCATCTAAATTAACTATTGCTTCAGGCTGACTGAACAGGCCCAGGCATTACTGATGTGGCATAATGATAAGTTACTCCTCAAGGCTTCAGTTTAGGTGAGCAATTGGAGTGGAAGTAGGATTTACAAGGATGATCACTTTATATGCTGTTTGTATTCAAACCATTAAACATGTCAAATATTTCAGGGCTTCGCTGTACCATTGGCAATTCACAATCCGATTAACTGTGTCCAATTTTAACCACATTTCTTTATGCGTGTTATTCCACGTGGAACCACATTTAAGTACTATTCAAGATGTGCATCAAATGCAGCAACTGTTGAGCGCAATAAAAGATGTACAGTACATTAAAAGATGTACTGTAATTTCCAAAATGCGCCATTAAGCACAGCGATATGTGGTTATGTGTTTGTAGTGCTCAGCCCTGTGTTTATCTTACAATCGCATGACTGGTAACCGGGTGTTGTTTATATCTACCGTGTCAGAGTTCACTCAGAAACGCCATCGGCAGCCATGTTTCTAATTCCAAACAACGTGGACACTCTGTCAGTGTTAATCTGAAAGCCTCTTGCTCTCTCTCTCTTTCTGTTTTCTCTCATCTCTCTCTTTTATCCCTCCATACCGACGTTAATCCAAATCTGGATTTCCAGATATTAAAAGGCCGGTGGTCATGTCATGTTTTGGAAGCAGGAAAGTGGGGAATTGGGTCTTCCTGTGCGTCTCAGTGGATATAAAAAACACCAAGGGGATAAATCCACAGCGGGAATAGGAACAAAGAAATTCCCAGTCACTTCTAATGATTTAGTGAAACAACTAGTTCAACATAACTAGTGTTCCGGCATACTGTAAAAATTGGTCATTGCATGAAGGAATGTTGAGTGTTTTTTTAGGTTTTTTCCCCCTTTATTTTAAATAAAAAACAGTCCGCTCCGAAAGCTGCTTTCTGTATGATTGAAGGCCCCCACTGTGGGTGTGGATCATTGGCTGCAGAGTGAGGGGCTGGAGAACAAAAGATCTACAGCTGCTGAAGTCATAAGAGCAACCAGGTGCCA
Source organism: Percopsis transmontana (assembly GCA_025447815.1). Taxonomy (NCBI): domain Eukaryota; kingdom Metazoa; phylum Chordata; class Actinopteri; order Percopsiformes; family Percopsidae; genus Percopsis; species Percopsis transmontana. The sequence continues at coordinate 4,971,391 of JAOEHI010000002.1, read as the reverse complement.
AATGTTGATGTTGAGAAATATGTACAGCATAAATGTATCAGGAGAGAGAGAGAGAAAGAGAGAGAGAGAGCGAGCGCATGCCTTACAGCAGACCACTTGGCCAGGAACAAAGGCTCCTGTTCCAATACGGCACACATACACACCGCTATCACTAACACTTTACAGACACATATACAGTATATACAGTATATGTGTACATCAAGGGAGAATGCACAAAAGAACAGCTATACCATCCACTCGCACCAACACCTACCACTAACACTTAAACACAACTACTACTAACAACAAAGGCACACACACACGCACACACGCACACATACTGTATGTTCATATAGGGAGAATGCACCCACACACACAGACACTCACAAGGACAATTATATCTTGGGGGGAAGTTGCAGTGGATGGAGGGCTCCGGGAGGAAAGGGGAGAAATGAGGAGCCAGGGGGCCGTGTGGGAGATGTGTTAGAGACGCGGCACTGGCTGGCTGAGGCGAGACGAGGTGGGAAGTGCGTCGAGGCGGCAACGAAGCCGCGGTCTATATTTATTCTCAGGTCTGCTAAATGAGGTCACTCAGGTGGTCCTGCAGAATGCATTCCCCATCTCCATCGTGAATCATCTACTGCTTATTATTCCAGTCTTGCCCGCGGGGTGGTCTCGCTTTCATACGCCGCAAAGACCGCTAATGTGTGCGTGTGTTCGCACGCGCGTGCTCGCTGATCCTGCGGGTGCGCGTGAGCATGCACGCGCGTGTTAGCCCGTGGCGCCGAAGGGGGGGGGGGGAATAGATTTAGCCCATGTGACAGACAGAGAGCAGGTTGTTTAATGAGAAAGTGGATGAGAGGTGACATTCATTGGCTACCATACTCAGCCACCCACCTCCTCTTTCTCCTCCTCTCCCACCCCCCACTGCATCTAGACCTCCGCTCAGATGAAAAAGTGCAGGCACTGAGCAGTTGCAGCAACCACCGGCAACAATGTCTAACAGAACAGCTAACAGAATGGATAAATAACTAAAACCTGCCAGGCAGCAAAGCACTGATCACCCACACTCATCACTGAGGGAGGTAAAGAACACCTCGCAGTGCCATTTCATCCATTTGTGGCAAAAGCGGAGAGCTAAACTCAGTCGTAGCAGGTTCGTGTTTGTGTATCAAATGGTGCGACGCTACACAAATAGGTATTTCTCAGAGCTGCAATATTCCTATCTGGGTTTCTGTTTACATTAGCGAAAAAGCGTAGAAGTCGGGAGAGGGAAAAGAGAGTCCATTTGCACAGAATATTTCACCCATGAATGAGCGCAGAGAGGGTTAGATTAGGTTTATGGGCCTGATTCCAGAGATAAACCAACCCCCCTACAAGCCTGGCATCCTTGTAAGCATGCAAGTACATGGACATGTGCGCGTGCAAACACACACACACACATGCATGCGTAAAAGACAACCAGAGTAAATTTGGCAGACTGGAATAATACTGGATCTAGATGTTTGCACTTTGAACCTTTTCTAATCCTGAGTATTAGGGCATGGCTAAAGCCTGATTATAGCTGAATGAAATGGATCTAAATAGATGTCCCAGCCCATCAAGCCTCCATTTCTTTGTCCTAGAAATAGAAATGGAAATCTGTAATCAACCTCCAACCCCTGTCTTGCCGTCCCTCCCACACAGTTTTGGCACTCGACACCGCCGAGGAAAATTCATTCAGACTTGTCCTATCATCTCAGATGAATTAGATGGGCCGGGCTAACCGGCGCATTTTACATAACAATTTTACCGCTAATACAACATGACTTACGGTACAACATTTTATATCCATAGCAAGGTGTATTGTGTGTTACATGAGAATTACAATATTGAATTTTAGTTACAGCAGAAGGGCTTTTAGGTTTGTCCATGCCATTCATTTTGTCTTGAGCAGCACTGTGTATACAGATTGAATACCCACACATCAGACTATCAGATAAAATGGAAGAAACCTTGGAATGGAGCTTAAAAGAGATGGGTTGGTGCGGGGGCGGGGGGCATTCTTCCAGGACAGTCAGGTGGTCAAGTGGGTAATTCATATTATTTTCTTACAAAGCTACAAAGCTGGGTGCTGCTGGTAGCATTAGTAGCCGTGGCTTTAGGTGGTTAATAGTGCTTTTCATGCAACTGTTGCTCAGCCCTCTGCCTCTACAAGCTTGGTAGGTGGGGGTGGTGGGCATTCCTCTGGATTACACATAAACGCACTCGCAAACGTAAACGCTCGCAAACGTGAAACCGCATTTACAGTGGGTGTTAGGTTAGCAGGAACACAAACACACATTAAAGCTCTTTGGCACGCAGAAATGAGCACTCGCAGAAATGTACGCGCACACACGCGCGCACACACGCGCGCACACACGCGCGCACACACGCGCGCACACACGCGCGCACACACGCGCGCACACACGCGCGA